>LPNX011076934.1:1177716-1264285 GCA_001517045.1 Pseudotsuga menziesii
TGTATGCATATGTATACATATACATATATGTATGTATATATATATGTATGCATATGTATACATATACATATATGTATGTATATATATGTGTGTGTATATGTATATACATACATATGTGACACACACATATATACATATGTATGTACATACACAGACACATATGTATACAGTTTTTTATGTATACGGTTTTTCATATACGCATATGTGTGTTTGTATATGTATATGTGTGTCTGAATATATATGTTATATACAAGTAAACAGGTCAAAACCTTTAGGGTTTGATCCTGGATGATATCTTATGCATTATCATGTCCTTTCTTAATGCTCTATATAATGTTTTCAAGTCTATGGAAGGGTTTCAAAAACATCAGTGTTCGAACTTGAATATAATGTTGGTTATTTGATTTACAAAATGTTTGTATTTATTTATGTATTTGTGGTTTGTACTGAGTATCGATCCTATGTTTTGTTTTGTAATGGAAATATTTATATAATTTCTTTATAATGTAACTATTGTTTAGGTTATTAAAACTTTGTATATAAACGCATTGACATGTACATGGAGATCTAGACATATGCTCACGAATAAATTCCTATTCCCCATCATACTAATGTTTATTCATGGTGGTTTCCCTAAGCTCACAAATATTAACTTAAATCATTATTATATATTAATAATATTAATACTTATATATCTTTGGTTGATAACAATATCGAAATTGATAATAGAAGTGTTGGACCCTAACCCTCTTAAAATATAATTTAACGAAATTATCTATAAACTTTTTGTATCATGGAAACATTAACAAAAATAACATAACATTTCTGCCTATTTGGCAACCCTTCTTGGTTTAGGGGAACAAACAATACAAGTATTATTAACATGATAAATAAATATCCTAACTCTGTTTGAGTAAATAATTACAGTATATAAATAAATTATTAATAACAAGTATAAACAAAAATATTAATTATTGTTCAGTAAACTAACTCTATCATAAAAAAAGATAGAAACATCAACAATATACAGAATAGAAAGTAAACCTATAATTAACAACAATACTTCTTTAAATCACCAAAATACAATATTTTCCATAAAATTCTATAGAAGTTTTCTTAACAATTTTACAATGGTAAATTCATATACACACATATATATGTATATGTATATGTATGTGTACATGTATATGTACATGTACATATACATACATGTACATGCATGTATGTATACACATTTGTATATGTATATGTGTGTCTGTGTATGCCGATTTTTCATATACACATATGTATACATATGTGTGTATGTGTGTCTATGTATGTGAAAAACCGTAACTGTGGAAAAATGAATAATGATCTTGGATGTTTTGAACCTGCTTGGTACTTCCATTTCGGTGTGGACAATTTCTAAGCAAATGCTCCTCTCTACATCACAAACATTAATGTGACTTTCTTGGCTTGTCTCTCATCATCCTAGACGGCTTAGGCACACCCTGTGGTGGTTGTGTTTGCTGATTTGTAGAATGAAAAGGCTTGAATCCCCTCTTTCTTTAGTTAAACTTGTACTTTTTCTTGCCTTTCCATGCCTTATGTAATTCCGGCCTACTTTTTTTTTGATCATACAATACTTGGCCTTCCTTATGGTTCCATCTAGAGTTTGAGGTTCATAAAAGTCAATTTTGTCCTTGTATGACTGAGGCTACCCACTTAGAAAACATTGAATTTTGACCTCATCATCTTTGATATACTTGAAATATCTCAATAGCTCCAAGAATTTATTGGCATATTCCTCCATGGTCATTTGTCCAAATTTCAAATCATGGAACTCTTTGATTTTGTCATCATAGTACCTATCAGAGAGGTACTTTTGCTTGAAGTACTTCTTGAATTACATCCACGCAATATTCCTTTCATTGAGCTTTTTCACTTGCCTAAGGTGGTCCCACCATATAGATTCTCTTCCATTCAAACTAAATATGGACACCATTTCCTTCATGTTCCTAGAGTAGTCATTGGCTTGGAAATACTTCATCATCCCAAGAAGCCAAGCTTTAGCCCCTTGAATTGATTTTTCATCACCATCAAAAGTAGGAGGTTTGGCCTTTTGAAATTCCCTATCTAATTTGTTCTCGAAAGGTTTCTACCTCTTATTCATGTGATAAGGAGAGCTTTAATCTTTAGTAGAGTCTTTAGAGGAAGATGACTCACTAGAAGAGAAATAAGAGAATATATCTTATCTCTAGCTAGAAACCCTTCTTGAGTTATGGGACCTCTTGTAAGAATGCCTCCTTAATCTACTCCCACTCTTTTCCTCATTTCCTGAGTGTTGCCTATGGTGAATATTCCTTTGAATGTATGTTAAGCTTTCGAGGATGGTTTCATTCAGCTAGTTTTGTTTTTCCTGAGCTATGATCAACCTCTCATTATCTGCTCTATAACTTTGTAATTCCACTCTTAGGCTTCTCATGGTTTCTGCAATATCTAGGGGAGTTACTTGAGTTATTAGACCATTAGATTTGTCTCTATATTCTCGACATGTATATTTTCTCCCATGGAATTTGTCTTAGTTGCATAAGAATCATGTGCATCATCCATGATGATGGTTTTCTTGGCCCAACCAAGACTAAGGATTTCCAAATTGTATTATGCTGGCTGTGGACCCTTAACTATCCCTGATATGATATTGTATCTGCAAAAGTGTTCATATAAGCACATTTGTTAGTTTCATTACATTCTTAGAAAATCATAAAATAATTTTCATACATTATGGGAACTACCCATATTAACATTTTTTCTCAAACCAAGGCTACATACACTTTTCTACCCAATTTTTTGAAACATTTGAATCCTCCTTTCAGAATTTGACTATGCACAATTGTTCCTTATGGATAATATTTCTAATGACTATCTTCATTCTTCATTCTAACCTTGGAGTTGAAAGTTACATCCTTTTAAAATTTCTATTTTTTTTCCCAATTATGTACTTTTCCTATCGGTCAATTTAGCTTTGGAGACCAACTTCCACCACATGTAGAAGAAAATATAGGGAGAAACATAAAAAAAAATCTATCGAGTGTTGATAATACTAGTGACAAGGATTCCTCAACAAATATAAGATTTTTTATTCAATGCTTTAGTCATTTTCGATATATTTTTGGAATTGACCACTTTTGACTTTTGCACCTTTTTCAGGCTTGGGATTTTTTTTTATCAAAACTGGTTATCTCTCAACCGAAGCATTTTAAGAAAAAAACCCTCTAATAAAAGTTGTTTGTTTTGATGAGTAGGTAAAAGGTCAAGTTCATAATTTTTTTCTGGTATGAACATCTAGGGTCACTTTTACCTCAAACTTTTTTTAAATCCCCACAAAGTGCCTTGGAATAGTGGATTTTGGCCTTCTTTTGCACCTCTTCTTCACACCTTTTGGAATTATGTGCCTAGATCACAACCACACCATAAAAATTTCAATCCCAACAAGTCCCCTATCGGGTCTCTCAGTACTAATCTTTGAAAACTATTGTTTCAAAATTTCTGTAAAACTGGAGCATAGTTGGTCAATGCCTCCCAATGGAAATTTTGAATCCTTCCACAATGTCATCAGAATGTCACAGATCTCATCATATTCCAAGCTAAAATGCTCTTGTTATGGCCAAAAAAAAATTCAGGATCTAAACTTTTTTTATAACATTGTTGGATCACAGTCATCACATCAGACTTGTTCTACAATGCAAATTCTTGATCTTTATAATGACTTGTATCTGATAGATGATGTCCAATATTGCATCATACCTCCTTCATCAAACTTTTCATATCGTTTATTCTCAATCTCTATGATGAGGTATATGTGATGGCCACTGTTTGATATCACATCAGACCTACTTCAGATTGAAATTGTGTGCATGCACTTGCATGATTAATTCTTGATGGTTCTCCTTTGATTAGGACTTCCTGATACATAAGATTTCAATCTATCAAAACTTCCCACATGAAATTTCGAGAGTAACTCCCGACGGCCTACCTCCAATGGTGCATCCTTGAACTATTAGGTTATGATCCATCGAAAATCCTTCCTCCATTGGGATCCTTCACATTCGTGTTCGAAAACTTCTCCCAATGGTTAGCCTCTGATGAGTATTTTTCAATGCTCCGCTCCCCTTTAAGTCCTTGGTTCTCAATCCATTGAAAATCCTCATTGCATTGGGATTTCTCATGTTCACCCTTGGCAAAATTCTCAAATGAGTCGATCCCGATATAACTATTGGGCTCATCACATTGAACCATTCCCATAGGCCTGATGTATTAGATGTGCAACAATTTTGTCTGATAAGCTTCTTTCGATGACCCTATTCCGATCCTACCACTTGCGTATTCATCCGATGTGGTTGGTCGACATCATAACCATGGTTTGTCACACTTGTCCATGTGGCATGGGTGGGGCTCATCTCCAATTTTCCCAAAATTTTCAAATTTTCATAATTTTTCAATTTCACTGATAGCTTTGTAAGTTTTGAAAATATCCCAAATTTGCTCATCCAACCTACCATTCCTACTAGTTGACCACATATATAACTCATGGCTCTGTTAAAATACCCTCTAACAATTGAAACCATGATTTTTTTGATGAAAAGTGGAAACCCTGTGTTGATTCTTTGGAAATTGACATTTTGAGCTAAACAATTCAGCCCATCATTAGGAGGAGGGAGACACAGGTAGTTCTCACATGTTTTTTTAATAGGGAATTTTGTCAACACTTCTTGTACAAGCTTTGATTTCCACCCATGACTATGAATTTTGACCCATACAGCCCTGGTGATGCAACCAATAGCTTTGATACCACTATGTCATGTCCCCGTCTATTAATCTAACGCATATAGGAGGATATTTATGAATTCCATGCTTATAAATTTCGCCCCATGGTCCATAATACAAATTCATAATAAGAAATTTATGTGCAATTTCAAAAATACAAAACATAGTGGAATTAAAACTCTATATACACATGATAATGCATAAACAAGCATATTCATCATAGGCAACCATTAAAATCATTCCACATTCATAAACATAAGATTACATATATTTTAACAAAGAAGATCCAATCAATTGGTTGTGCAAGAGTGATTTTACACCCAATCATATGTATTATGTGCAAACACAACCCCCATTCTGGGATATGAGGTCTATGAGGCAAAGGAAACACCTATAGGCTTCTCTCTTTCAACCCATGAACCCATTTTATCTCATGCTTATCCAAACTTCCCACCTTTGAGTGCTTGCATGAATCTCACTCAACCATCCTAGCCATGATACTCTTTTCTATTGACCCGCACAACACAAGGAAAACATTTCCCTTCACTGCTTCATAGTTCCCTCATGAAATCCAACCCTTGTAGTGCTTACCAGTGTGTCTAGAAAGAGTCCAATTTGTTGTATATTGTTAAAGAACCTCTTGTACCCTTAATTCATTGTTTCTCAAGTATGCGGAAGTAGCAAAACTCAATGAGTAAAGGTTCCTATCATATCTAGCCTCTATTCTCACATACAACCATTCTCTTTTCTATAAAATCTGCAATTCTCCTTCACCATTCAAATTTTTTATTAATGCATAATTTGATAATGGTAATGGCATTGGAAATTAACAACAAAAGAAAACCTCTGCCTGGTATAAAATTTGCTATAAGAATCTGTTGTAAAAATATGCATGAGAATAATTGGGTGATAGACCCCAAAGGATATGAGAGGATGGGGAAAATATAATTGAGATAACTTATGACCATAGAAGAGTGGACCCTTACAATAGTTGTAGAAGTATATTCATCCCATGATTCCATAAGTACATGAGAAGACTTTCCTCGCCAACCTCACACATGCATTCAATGATTGGATTTAATAGTCAAAAGGAAGTAATTGGCTCATTTAAGGAACATGATAGAAAATGGATGAGTTCTAAGGTTGAGACTTAGAAATAGAGGATTTAGTATCTCATAGGCCTGCTTTTCTCCTCCCCTCTAATGGAACCATAGCCCATTTAGTGCTCTTTCCATAGCTATCTTGTACCATTTTATTATTTTTTCCAACAAAATGTTTACATACCTTTTGAGTTAGCATGACAATCCAACCACATGGTCCATATAGAAATATTTACATTATACATTCCTAGCCATCCACTAGTCGAACCTTGGCCTTGAGTTACGCACTAGGAATCCATTCTAGCATATTTACATCATTTACATAATTTGATTTAATAAATTCCAAGTCAAAATTGAGGGTATTACAAGGGTGACATAAGCAGGTGCTTGATGGTGATTCCCTAGGGTATCGATGTACTATTGGAGCTTTTAGGATGTTGGTGTGAAAATAAAATGAGGCCCAAATATGTCAACAACAACATTTATGGGCACATAATGGTTATTGAACAACCCTATATATCCAATATTGATAATTTTGGGCACATCTACGCATGTTTAGGGACTATCCTACCTTCATACAGCAGTCAAAATGAATTATGGGCATCACATCTCACATCATAGGCATCTTGTGTTGTGAAAAGGGGTAGGTTTGTGGTAAACCAACAAATTAGGGCATGAAGGCAATTGTGAAAGAGTCTCATAATAAGGTACTAAGCATACTCCAAACAGTAGCAAGAAACACTGAGAAGTTTGGTGCATTCTGGGCACAATTTAGGACTATTCATGTCCTCACAAAACAATCAACATGAATTATGGGAATACTAACAATAGTCAACAGGCCATATTAGTAGTTATGGGCACAATTTTGGCATAGATGTGCTTGTAACAACAATAAAAAGTGCTAAAATTTCCAATTTAGAGTATTTTTTGTGGTGGTTCCTTAAGGTAGCATACCCAAACAATAGTCATAGGTATCATCCCCAGTTTAGGATACATTTTGATCCTAGTATGAAGTACAATTATGTAGTAGCATCGATAAAGAGCATGTTTCATATGTGATAAAGGATGTTAAATCGCTAGAAAATAAACAAGAGTGTGGAGTGACCCTATAGGATCGAGGCAATAGTGCATCTTCAAACCCAACTTAAGCATGTTTTTCCTCCAAACAATGGTACCTTCACTATGATTTGATTGCAAACCTCAAAATTCATGACAATGCACCCAAACTCATTGATTAAGGCCAACGTTCTGCTCTAAAGGACCCCTAATTTCTATGTCATGAAACCTTTAAAGAATTTGTTGGTTTGAAGGGACTTATCTATGCCATTTGAGTGGGGCGCCCTAAATTGGAGGTTGACCTATCCCTATTTGGATGAAGCGCCTCACATTAGATAGGATATGCACAACATTTCATGAATTATTTGAGAAGTGCTCCACCTTTGGAGTTATTTGGTGTCCATTTTGAGGAGGACGTCTCTTGTTTGAAAGATGTATGGGGATCAAACCCTAGGATTGGGTCTCTTTTTTTGCTTGTGGACACATTTTATTGAGGATATTTCCCTTGGAGAGGCCATTTAGAGGACTCCTAAGTTGCAGGGTGGACATATCTAGGGTATCCATCCTTTGAAGGCTTGTAGCATTGGCTTTCTTCCTTTGATGGAGCATCATTGGGGTTTGCTTTATGGAGAAGTTTTTGCATCTGGAAGATATCTTGGTCCAATTTGGTTGCTATCTTGACATTCATTGGTGGGGCACTATCTTGGAGAATCCTTTGGAGTCTTGTAGGTGGACATGTCTTAGCTTTGTTCCCTCACTCGGTGGAGGCGTTCCTCATCTTGGGGTTTTATACATCTCTTGCATTATACAAGTGGATTTTGACCACCAATTTTATGTATTTCTTAGGAGTTTGTTAAAGCATAGTGGGTTTATTTTATTTTATTTACTCCACCATATGCTATATCTAGGAATTAATGAATATTTTATTGTAAAGGAATTTGAGCTACTCTCCTATATAAATAAATTCTCTTCCTCATTTGAACTCATGGCTAGATTTTGAGAGCTCTCTCTCTTTTGGAGCCTAATTGACATATATTTATGGACAATTTTTTTTATGTGTAGAGGGTTTTCTTCTCCATTTGTTAGTGTGGTTCCTTGTTCTCATCTTTAAGGTATTGAATAACTAGACTTGCTAATTAGGGACATAGAAGAAAATTTGTGCCATTGAAAGGATTGTGAGTGAAGAATCTTCCCCATCTATTTGTTGTTTTATTCATGGATATTGCATTGTTCCAAATCATCTTTATATAGTAAGAACTTATGATACTTAATTAGTGTAAGGCACACGTTAATTAGCATTGTTTGAGTTGGCACTGCAAGGTAGCTCCTAATTATTTTCACATTTATGATGTAACATGTCGGGGTTCATTAGTTGGCAACACAAGGGATATAATCTACCCTAAATATTTCATGAACTCACCCCCTTTATTAGTCTTATTCCATTTGACTACATTTGCATTAGGGATTGGCACTAGTTTTCATGGTCCTCCCATCATCCTTTATATACTACAAACACCAAAAATCTATTATGCTAAGGTCAACTCTTCAAATCACCTTATACATTTTTTTCCATACCCGAGCAATCCTAACCCTAGGAAATCCCCCCTTGAGTTGGAGAAGAACCAAACTAAAGTGCAGGAAGGTACCTATCAACATGACAATGGGTAACAATTATAGGGCATAGTTGGGCTAGCATGGTTCTTTGGGGGTTTAATTTTATTCTTTCTAGAACAACTAACGACTAGTTTAAGCATTCTTCTATATATCCAGCCACATTATTTTCTATTATACTTAAGCTTCTTGTGATCCTGAATATGGGTGAAGTGTATGAGGTATTCTCACATGAATTTTTCAAATTAGGTACCTCATATTTGAAGATTGAAAGATGATATTGCATTTCTTGATTAACCATGGATGCACAATTGGTTTAATCCATTGCATTTCACAGACATCCCAGGATATCCTAATCAATTTCATGGTGATGATTGGAAAGAATGCATCCTAAAATTCCATGGATGTAAGGATTCAACTATGTTGCATTTTGGATTATTTATTGAATCTTTTTCAAAGTTAAATGTGTTCTATGGGGAAACTATCAAAGTTGTCTCTTAGTTTGATGGATATTTAAATAATAAATTGGTATAATGGGATTATAGTAAAGGAATATCTTCACTCATAGATTTTCTCAAGATATTTTGCAATAAATGAGATCCTAGTCTTGTTGAACACAATTTTTCCCCTTCATAAGAAGAATCCAAGGAGGAAGACCATGTAGAAGATGGAGAACCTTTGGTTGAAGCCATTGTTGAAGAGCCACTTCAAGAGCATGCTAAGACCTAGTTAATGAAGGCATGGATGAGTCTACTTGTTCTCCTCATGATTATGAGGGTTTAGTGAGCCATTCTTTTCCTCTTTCTCTTGAAGACAAACCTTTTGAAAATTATAGGTTTTAGGATATTATTGCTTGTAGTGAAGATGACATCCATGGATATGATGATGTGAATTTTCACCATCATGATCATAGTAGGGGTGATTGGAAATTTGTTGCAGACCCGTATATGATTCATCTAATTATGGAAGTGTAAAGTTTAAAGACATTGGGTATCCTGTTGTTGATGAGATCTCTCATGATCATGGTCAACCATGATTTTATGATGATTTAGGGTTGCAAGAGCAGGTTTTGGATGCATATTTAGAGCAGTATATTTTACCCTCTCTTAGGGTGGATTTGGGCCATCATTCTCAAACATTTATCTCATAGATTGTTTCAAATTCAGGACAATAAGAAGAAGGGATTATTGCAAGTTTAGAATAACAGGGCTTGTCCTCTTTAAGGGTAGATTTGGAGTAGATTTATTTTCCCTCTTAAGGTAGACATGGGTCATCTTTTCCAGAGATATTTTTTAGGGCCCCTTACTGGTTTTGATGATTATTTGGGGTAGCAAATACATTTGGATGAACATTTCTATGATGTGGATGTATATTAAATCCCTATCCAATCTTGGATAGATGGAGCTTTTGAAAATGGTTCTCCTCCTTGGCAATGGTTTCAAGACATCAATGGTCATGATCTCGTGTGTTTTTCTAGCCCTATTCCTATGAAGATAATTGCGTGTACTCAACCCATAATTCATGTTGTATTGTATTGGTTCATCACCAAGGACAAAGAAAGAATCCCTAACATGGACGAGATGCTAAGGTTGATTCATTGGTTGTATGACTTTACTTTACATGCACTTCTCCTTGGATAGAGTAGGTAGGTAGGAGAATGGACAACCTATTGCATGAGTATTAGAGTAGGTTGACGTGCTTTGCAAAAAAATAATGATATGATGTAGTATTTTGTTTTCTTTCCTAGTGGTCATAGATAACAAGTGCATTTTAGGGATTTTGCAGTTCTCATGCCCTCTCAAGTGGAGCACATGTCATGTAGTTGAAGTCATATGTTACCCGCCATTTAGTATGGGTGTTAACTTATGATTTTGATCACAATATTCAATTGGGGTAGCATCATCAACGCCTTGATTGAACATGGTGTTTTTGCTTGGCTGAATTNCCCCGCCATTTAGTATGGGTGTTAACTTATGATTTTGATCACAATATTCAATTGGGGTAGCATCATCAACGCCTTGATTGAACATGGTGTTTTTGCTTGGCTGAATTGCTTCATCATGGATGGATGGGTGACCTAAGTGGATGTCGCTGATGATGCCCTAGGGTATCATGTGTTTTGTTGGAGATTCAAGGAAATTGGTGTGAATACAAATGAGGCTTGAGGATGTCAACCACAACATTTCCAAGCACATTATGGTCATTAAAAACCACCATATATCCAATTTGGACAGTTATGGGCACATCGTAAGAATGTTTAGGCGATGTCCTTCCTTCATACAACAATAAAAATAAATTATGGGCATCACATCTCACATCCTAGAAAACCTGTGTTGTGAAAAAGGGCATGTATGTGTTAAACCAACAAATTTAGACATGAAGGAAATTATGAAAGAGTCTCATATTTAGGTCTAGGGCACACTAGAACAATAGTAAGAAATAATGAGAAGCACTTTGGTGTGTTTTGGGTGCAGTTTAGGACTGTTCATGTCCTCATATAGCAATCATTATGAACTTTTGGCATACTAACAAAAGTCAAGATTCCATATTAGTAGTTATGGGCATAATTTTGGCATACTTGTGCATGTAACAACAATGAAAAGTGCTAAATTTTCCAATTCTAAGCATATTGTGTGGTAGTTCCTTATGGAAACATGCCCAAGCAACAATGATAGGTATTATCTCTAGTTTTGGATATATTATGAGACTAGTATGAAATAAACTTATATTGCAAATCCACAAAGCACATGTTTCATGTGTGATAAAGGATGTTAAACAACTAGAAAATAAACAAGTGTGGGAAACAACTGTATAGCATTAGGGTAAAAATAAATCTTAAATCCCAACTTAATAATGTTTCACCCCCAAATAGTGGTACCTTCACTCTGATTTGATTGGAGACGTCGCAAACTTCATGACAATGCACAAGGCCAACGTTCTATTCTAAAGGACCCCTACTTTCCTTGTCAGGAAACCTTTATAGAATTTGGTAGCTTGAAGGGACTTATATATATCATTTGAGTGGGGAACCATAGCTTGGAGGTCGACATGGCCCTATTTGGATGAAATGCCCCACTTTTGAGAGGATTTGAACACCATTTCATGGATTAATTGAGAAGCACACAACCTTTGGAGCTATTTGGTGTCCATTTTGAGGAGGACATCTCTTGTTTGAAAGATCTATAGGGATCAAACTCTAGACGTAGTTTCCTTTTATTTCTCATGCACACATTTATTTGAGGAGCATTGCCTTGGAGTGTCCATTTGGAGGGCTCCTAGGTTGCATAATGGACATAACTAGGGAAACCAATCTTTGGAGGCTTGTATCATTGTTTTTCTTCCTTTGATGGAGCATCCTTGGGGTTTGCTTTATGGAATACATTTTTGCATCTAGAAGATATATTTTCCCACTTTGGTTGTTATGTGGACATTCCTTGATAGAGTGATATCTTGGAGAATCCTTTGGAGACTTGTAGGTGGACATAGCTTAGCTGTGTTACCTCACTTGGTGGAGGCGCTTCTCATATTAGGGTTTTGTGTATCTCTTGTATTATACAAGTGTCTTTTGACCACCACTTTTATATATTTCTTAGGAGTTTGTCAAAATTTAGCAGGGATTTTGTATTTGTTTACTCCACCCTAGGTTAAATCTAGGAATAAATGAATATTTTATTGTAAAGGAGGTTTATCTACTATCATATATATATATATAGCCTCTTCCTCATTCGAACTCATGGTTGGATTTTGTGAGCACTCTCTCTCTTTTGGAGTCTAAATGACATGTATTTTTGGATCATTTTTGAAGTGTAAAGGGTTTTCATATCCATTTGTAAGCGTGATTACTTGTTCTCATAATTAATATCACAAATAATTGATGGAATAACTAGTCTGTCTAATTAGTGCCACCGAAGAGAAAATTTGTCCCATTGGAAGGATAGTGAGTGAAGGATCTCCTCCATCTCTTTGTTTTTTTATGCATGGATATTACATTGTTTCAAATGATCTTCATAGAGTAATAAATTTTGATACTTCATTGGTAGAAGGCACATCTTAATTAACATTATTTAAGTTGGCACTGCAAAAGAGCTCCTTGCAATTACCACATTTATGTTGTAACATGTCGGGTTTATTAGTTGGCGTCGGAAGGGATCTATATACCCTAACCCTTTGATGAACTCACCACCTTCATTATTCTTGTTCCCTTTGACTCCATTTCCGTGGGGATTGGCACTAGTCTTCATGGTCCTTCCATCACCCTTTATATACTACAAAATATCATTTTGTTTTACTAAGGCTAACTCTTCAAATCACCTCGTGCCCTTATTGATATAGCCCAACAATCCTAACTCTAGGGAAGCCCCCTTTGAGTTGGAGAAGAGCCAAAGTAGGGAGGTGTTTATTTAGGTGACAATTGGTAACACCTTTAGTCGTGGGGATTGACATATTAGGTGAGATATCAATGACTTGTACTTCCAAATTTGTAAATCATTATTCATATCCACCCCCTAATTCTTCATTGGACTCATCTGCCATGGCTAGGGCTTGAAGAACTTTTCTTTATTTCGCCAACTCCTAGATCTTGGAATTTTCCAGAAAACCCAAAAGAAAACAACTTTTATACCAATATGATATGCAAATTGTTGTGGATATTGCACTGGAATAGTTCGTTACAATAGATATTACAACTTACTTCATTGCGTTAGTAGAATTCAGTGGAATGATAAATAGACTAGAACTAGGAAAATAACTACAACAAAACAACACATCCACACAAATAACACAATATATACCCTACAAAAACCCACCATGGGGAAAAACCTAGCCGTAAGTGAGGACTATGGCTTGCTCTTTTCTACTTCAATATGCAATGCAAATACAAAGGAAGTGGTACTCACTATGTAGTTACCTCTAATAATGTGGCCTGCATAACTACTACATGATCTCCTACTTCTTCTGTTATGCTCTAATATACATTCCCTTATTGTTTCTCAGTTATGAAACAATACAATGACATCATCAAAATGGAACCCCTTCTCCTAATGGCATGGTATTTAACTTAGCCTGATAGTCGTCTAGGGTTAATTTTAGGGTTTGTACATGCCACAACTATAAATTAGGGTGAGGGTTTTGGACCCTCTAGAATGTTATTGAAAGTCCACATGTGACTAGCTTAGATGTGTGGATAGTGAGAGTTTACATGGAATCTACTTGGTACCATGGTGGTCAACTAACGAGGTCCATTTACAAGAGGCATAACTTCTTCATACAAACTTTGATTGAGGCAATCCTTGCATCATTGGAAAGGAATTGAAGTGTAGAACAATGTTGATGGGGTTGTGATCTATGATCACAAACTTTTTACCCCCAAAAGCATAATTTAAGACCTCAAATGAACCTAGAAGGTTCTAGACCCCAAATATGCAAAGTAAGACCTACCCCTAAAATGGGCTCTATAAGCCAAGTCATCCAATTGTTCCACCTAGAAAGCACCGAAGTAGATGGAAATTTATATATGATTCGGTTTGGATCACATAAAGTGAAACAATCCAATTTCTAAGAGAACTTCCTCATCACAAAATTAGTTAGTAACCAAGTTGAAATGAAACATGATTTAAATGTACAACAATAGGGGTGAGTTATAGGTGGTTTCTATTTGAAGAGAAAGGGGTACTTCTAAGGTATGATTTGACCCAAGTGAGGAAAAATGAATGTTTTTATCTCTCACACATTTTGGGTACTTCTAATAAATCCTTAAAATGTACGTCTTAAGGTGGGTGGGCCCTTTGTTCCAACTATAAAACCTTTGGAAGTTTCAGGTAGCTAAGGGCCAACGAAATAAGTCACTTCCAATACCTTAAAATGTTATTTCATTTCTTTTGGGTAAATAATTGAGTTTTCATGGACAACCCTCATAAATTAAACCTGAAATGAGTAGTCCACCAACTAAAACATATCTGAAATCAGAGGCTCCAAAGTAAATGAGAATAGTTTACAAGTTTTCGAGATAATATGTGCTTCCCATAAGTTGTTATCTAAGAAAATATAAGTGGAAATAAACATTATGAACAATATAATAGTCCATGAGCTATAATTTTCATGCCCACAAATACCAAGAGAAACAAGAAACGAGAAAATAGTCCACAATCATTCATAGTTCTACAAGTGCATAAACACATTTTCTAATAACAAAGTCCTCATTAACATATCAAGATAGACTACAATGCAAAAAATAAAGCCTTTTGTTTGAATGCAAGGGTTAGAATTAGTAGTTTACCTTAAGACTCTTGGCCTTCCAAATTCCCAACTCTTGAACTACCTTTAACTCTCCATCCTTTCACAAGTGTTGTCTTTGTCCTCATGTTGACTTTTCAACCTTATCGTGAGAATAGTATTAAATTAATATCTTTAATAATTACAAATTACTCCCACCCAAGGTGAGGTTTATCAATGAACATATTGAATCTTTGTGCACATATGGTGAGCATATGACTTGGGACTTGAACAATAACTTGTCTTTGCTCTCTTACACATCCTAGTCATTGTGTATATGGTGGGAGATTTTAAAATAATTTGCCTCAATGATGGTAGAGTATTGCCTTCTTTTGTTCATGATTTCTACATGGTAGAAAGTTGACCTTCCCTTTGTGATATACAATGGCACTGGAAATTACACAAATATTTGTATTACTTTTCTTTGTGATAAGGGATTCTTGGAAATATTTCTTTCTCCTTCCAATATCACATCATTGCATACAAACAAAAACTTCATTAAAAAAACAATAATGCAAGAAACTTACCCCAAACTAAAAACAAAAACTTCATTTAAAAATAATAATGGAAGAAAATTACCCCAAATTAAAAACATAATACCTAATAGATAAGGTATAAGATGGAGGAAGGCGAGAAATAATACCTATGAGAAATTTTGATTATTAGTTTCAATTTGATACAATTAACATGTTATTCACAAATTTAATTCATTTGTCTTTTTAAAAGATAGGTTCCATGCCATATACATGATCAAAATCCAATGGAATGAGGAAAAGCATAGAAGTTATTCATCTTGCATTACATTGACAAATAAAAACAATCATCCTCTTGTTCACTTATCATAACAATGCATTCTATTCCTAAGTATGATAAAGGGTTTTCCCACTTAAAAACATTGTTGATTAGCTAAAAAAAATACCGCCATTGAACTATTAATACGAGAAACCATGGATTTAAACCTAACAAATCATTTTATGTGATGCATGCATTTCAAAACATAGATTTCACCTAACAACTTCTAGGCATCAAATAGTGGTCCTCCACAATCTTCTTTACCTCCATATTATGAGAGAAATAATTTGTGATAACAATTAGCTTGAGAAGATTATGTAAAGCTATGACAAATCAAACAAAGCATACAATATCAATGCTATGAAACAGTAATCCTCAAACGAAAGCAAAATAAACAATGGCTTCCTCGAAACACTACATCATCCCAAAGCTTGATCATCTATGAATTTGTTTGAGTGATTGGGTTTCCTCACATCCAAGACAACCAATGAATTGATCTATAACATTGAATGATACTTTGTGAATCTCAAGAACTCCTTTGGAGTTGTGGCAAACAAGAGACTCCCATCCATTTTATCAAAATCTTCCATATGTTTCGCCAATCACTTTTAAGCCTATATGAAACACTGGTGTTGTCTAAAGCTCGGAGAAACTCAATGCCTTCCCCTTATACAACCAATCTATTTTAGTATGATGATATATCTCTTCTTGGACTATCGGTAAATTTATTTCTCTCATTTATTGACAAAATAATTCTTATAGCCCCTAGATGATATTTTCATTTGCATGAACGTCACAAAATGTTACCCCTCTCAATCAAATTGAGTATGAGCAAAGTATTGCTTCCCCTTGAGGAATAAAACATTGTGCATGTTTCATATGCTTGGAAAAGATAGGCACACTATCAAATATCCTTTTAATGACTGATATAATGCCTAGATACCAAGGTGCAAAGTAAACTTGTCCTTTAAAAAAAACTAATTTACAAATGGGGAACGAGACTTCAATTTGATGTTCTGGAAGTGTTTTAATGTACGACACCAAACCAAAGCAAAGTTTAATGAAAAAATATGCTTGGACACCCAAGGACATTGCGTACTAGTCTAAGAAAAGAAAAATGGCCTATTTGCAAGCACACACATTTTATAGGAAATCATGACCTTTAGGAGACGCTTTCAAACATGTAAGAAATGATCACCCACATCCAAAAGATGGTAAATAAGAATTCCTTGAGAAAAATGAAAATCCACAAGGAAGATCTGGAGGTGGTGTTACCACAACACCACCTAATCACACTAATGGATTCTCTAAACTTTGTCTTTTTCCTTCTAATCCCGCAATCTTACATACAAACAAAAACTTCATTAAAAAATAATAATGCAAGAAACTTAAATCAAGCTAAAAACATGATCCCTGGGAGATAAGGTATAAGATGGAGGAGGCGAGAAATAATACCAAAGCCATTAAGTTAGGAGAAAATCTGATTATTAGTTTCAGTTCGATATAATATGTGCATCATTCACAAATTTAATTCATTTGTCTTTTAAAAAGATAAGTTCCAAGCCATAAACATGATCAAAATCCAATTGAATGAGGAAAAGCATAAAAGTTATTCATCTTGCATTACATTAACAAATAAAAAACATCATAACGATGCACCTACGCCTAAGTATGATAAAGGGTTTGTCAATTTAAAAACATCGTTGATTAGCTAAAAAAAACAACACTGAGCTAATAATATGACTAAACATGGATTCAAACCAAGTGAGTGATATAACAAATCATTTATGTGATGCATGCGTTTCAAAACTTAGATTTTACCCAACAACCTCTACACATCAGATAGTGGTCTTGGTGTTCTCTGAAGCTCGAAGAAACTCAATTCCTTCCCCTTGGGAAACCAATCTCTTCATGGACTGTCAATAAACTAATTTCTCTCTTTTATTGACAAAATCATTCTTAGAGCCCCTAGATGATGTTTGCATCTACACGAACATCACAAAATGTTGTCCCTCTCAATCAAATTGAGTAGAAGTGAAAAATATAGCTTCCCCTTTAGGAATAAAATGTTGTGCATGTTTCATATGCTTGTTAAAGATAGGCACAATAACAACTATCCTTTTAATGAATGGTAGGATGCCTAGATACCAAGGTAAACTTGTCCTGCAAATAAAATCAATTTACAAATGGGGAATGAGACTTTAATTCAATGCCTTGGAAGTGTTTGAAATGTAAAGTACCAAGCCAAACCAAAGTTTAATGAATGAAAGATGCTCGGACACCCAAGGACATTGCACACTAGTCAAAGAAAATCAAATGTCCTATTTGCAAGTGCACACACTCTTTAGAAAATTGTTACCTATAGGAGACATTAGCAAACATGTAAAAAATTATCATCCACATCCAAATATGGTAAATAATCATGCCTAGAAAAATTGAAAATACACAAGGAAGATATGGAGGTGGCATACTTCAAAACCCCCTACTAATGACCCCCCCCCCCCCTCCCCCTTTTGAAATCACAAGCCCTTGAAGCTCAAGCATAGATCAAAACTTAACAAACCTTGCTTTGTTAATGGCTTAGCAAAAATATCAACAATCTTATCATCTATCCTACAATAAACAAAAGTTACCAAATTCTCATGCACTAGTTTCCTGAGGTAAGGTGCATGATGCTCAACATGATTCATCTTGTTGTCAGCAACATGATTTCAAGTCACTTGTATTGCATTAAGAATGTCACAAAATGCTATAGTTGATCCCATTTGAGAAATCTAAGCTCTTCGATCAAGTTGTGAATCCAAAATTGCCTCAATTCTACTACTCATTGTTTCTCCATATTCATATCGATGGTTAACAAGGAAACACCATGTATTTTACACAACCACACAATTGGACTAGATCTTAGATGGAACACATATCTATAAGTCGACTTTTATCCTAATCAGAGTTTGTATATCTAACCAACTAATTTGAAACATTGTTAAAATACTCAATCCTAAGATTATATGTACCTTTGATATCGATCAATTGTCTTTTGAATGTTCACATGGCTCTCCTTTGGATCCTGCACAAACCTCACGACTAGACTAACAACAAAGGCAATATCAAGTCTACAACACATAAATAAGACTACCAACAAGTTGTTTGTACTCAATAACATTGATTTTCAAAGAATCACAATACTTAGCCAACCTAACTCTAGACTGAAACGATGTAAAAAATATCCAAATCTAGTTTTGTTGAAAAATTAAGATACCACCATCCAATTGCACAACTTAGATGCCAAGAAAGACATGCAACAAGCCTAACTTGGTGATTTCAAATGTATCCTTCAATTTTAACTTCAAACCAAAAATTGAGTCATTAGCCTTTCCAATAATGATCAAATCATTAGCATGAAGCACAATTAAGATGATTACATCATTATGTAGTACATAAACATTACAATCTAATTCATGGTGCCTAAAGACTAGTAAAAAATGAAGCTATAAATCTTCTCATATCATGCCCTAAATGCTTGTTTCAATACACACACACACACAAACTAGGTGGTTGCTTCATATATATATATATATATATATAAGAAGGAACTTTTCACATCCATTTGGTGTACTTCCACGCCTAAATTAGTAGTAATACAATTCATCTTAATTACAAGGGGCAACTATCTTTGTGCAACCAATACTAGTGAACCCTTGTGTACTTCAACAACACCATCCTAGTTAAACTTGGTCTCACGGAGACATGTGCATTTTCCACATTCTTGTTTTATAGATAGAGAACCAATTCCCAAATCTTATTTTTCATGAGGGGGTTAGATTCTTTAGTCATAGCAATTTCCCATTTAAGCCTATGATGTGCATCTACACATGTTTCTAGTACACATGTCATGAGTGCAACATTAACATGTTTTTGTCTACAAGTCTTCCTAAAATTAGTCACATCTCCCACATCACATCCAATAACCTTAATGGTCTTTGTTACTACCTAAGATAATGAATCTTTGAAACAAGTGGTGTCCATACAACTAAGTCATCGTGAACAAGCCTAATCATACTATTAGTCGATTTAGTGTTAGCAATTTGACCCATAGTCAATTCAGCAATAGAAATTTGACAATAAGTTGGGCTAGTGTATTAAGAATATCATAGGACTTCCATCAAATTAAGAACTAAAATACCAAAAGTTTATAGCAACACCTAAAGTCTGCTCATCAAAGACAACATCCCTTTAACAAATCACCTTCTATTTAAGTGAATCATATAGTAGATACACTTTAAACTCTTCAAAGTCACTAACCATGATGCAACTTTGACTCTTGGGGTCCAACTTCTTCCACTTGTAATTTAAAATATAAGCCCAAGTAAGATATCGAAAGGTTTTTGGTGTCTAATTGAGGATTTCCTTCCACTCCATTTCTCTAGAGAAATAAAATCCCACATTTCTTTGGTTGGAACCCTATTAAGGATGAAATTTGAGTGAGCGACAACCATGACCAAAAAATTGGTCAATACTCCATTTACTTGAAGCAAACTGTTGTGAATCTAATCCTTTGGGTTAGTGTTTTCCCATATTGTATTACTATTATTATTCATCATTTTCGTGAGAAAATGAAATGATGACTGATAAGAGAGACCAAGAGTCACTCGGGAGTTCAAGAGGCCACTTGGAATATGAAACCAAGGATCATTTCTTATGTATATATATGTACATTAGTTAATGAGAAGTATGTGTGCTTTGACCTATCCTTATGTTTTGTGTGGTTAGTTTATTTGCCTAAATTGGATTTGTGTTTGCCAATAATATGTATGTCATAGTAATATGTATGCCCTATGACAGTGGTATTAGAGCCATCCTTATCTCTATGGCATGTCACTATCATGTTTCCAGCCTGCCATTCTGAGCTTGCCTGCTTGCTCGTCCGTTGCCAAACTATTGGTTCAAGCGTTTTATCTATCCTTTGCTCATCCTGCTTAGTCTGCAGTGCAACGTTTTGCCTGGTGTTGCTCCTTCAATGTTGTTTCCAACTCTTAGGATTATTTTGTTTCCTTAAGGAACGTTTGATCATTTTTTCTGTGTCTGCATTCAATTTTGTTGTTTCCCATACTGCTTTCATTCATCCACAGGTTAACATGCTCTGAGCATTAGAGTAGGTTAACATGCTTTGCAAAAAAAAGAATGATATGATGTGGTATTTTGTTTTCTTTCCTAGTGGTCATAGATAACAAGTGCATTTTAGTGATTTTTCAGTTATCATTCCCTCTCAAGTGGAGCACATGTCATGTAGTTGAAGTCATATGTTACCCACCATTTGGTATCGGTGTTAACTTGTGATTTTGATCACAATATTCAATTGGGGTAGCATCAACAATGTCTTGATTGAACATGATGTTTTTGCTTGGGTGAATTGCGTCATCATGGATGGATGGGTGACTTAAGTGGATGTTGATGATTATTCCCTAGGGTATCATGTGTTTTGTTGGAGGTTCAAGGAAATTGGCGTGAATACAAATGAGGCTTCAGGATGGCAACACCAACATTTCTAGGCACATTATGGTCATTAAAAAACACCATATCTCCAATTTGGACAGTTATGGGCAAATTGTAAGAATGTTTAGGAGTTGTCCTACCTTCATACAACAATCAAAATAAAGTATGGGCATCACATCTCCCATCCTATAAAACCTGTGTTGTGAAAAAGGGCATGTATGTGTTAAACCAACAAATTTAGACATGAAGGAAACTGTGAGAGAGTCTCATAATTAGGTATAGGGCACATTAGAACAGTAGTAAGAAATACTAAGAAGCACTTTGGTGTGTTTTGGGTGCAATTTAGGAATGCTCATGTCCTCATATAGCAATCATTATGAACTTTTGGCATACTAACAGAAATCAAGATGCCATACTAGTAGTTATGGGCATAATTTTGGCATACTTGTGCATGTAACAACAATGAAAAGTGCTAAATTTTCGAATTCTAATCATATTCTGTGAAGGTTCCTTATGGAAACATACCCAAACAACAATGATAGGTATCACCTCTAGTTCTGGATATATTATGAGACTAGTATGAAATAAACTTATAAAGCAAATCCACAAAGCACATGTTTCCGGTGTGATAAAGGATGTTAAACAACTAGAAAATAAACAAGTGTGGGAAACAACTGTATAGCATTAGGGAAACAATAAATATTAAAGGCCAACTTAATAATTTTCCACCCCCAAATAGTGGTACCTTCACTCTGATTTGATTGCAAACGTCAAACTTCACGACAATGCACAAGGCCAACGTTCTATTCTAAAGGACCCATACTTTCTATGTTAGGAACCCTTTATAGAAGTTGGTAGTTTGAAGGGACTTATATATACCATTTGAGTGGGGAACCATAGCTTCGAGGTTGACATGTCCTTATTTGGATGAAATTCCCCACTTTTGAAAGGATTTGCACACCATTTCATGGCTCTTTTGAGAAGCACTCAACCTTTGGAGCTCTTTGGTGTTCATTTTGAGGAGGACATCTCTGGTTTGAAAGATATATAGGGATCAAATCTAGATGTAGTTTCCTTTTATTTCTCATGGACATATTTAATTGAGGAGCATTGCCTTGGAGTGGCCATTTGGATGGCTCCTAGGTTGCATAATGGACATAACTAGGGAAACCAATCTTTGGAGGCTTGTATCATTGTTTTTCATCCTTTGATGGAGAATCCTTGGGGTTTGCTTTATGGAAGAAATTTTTGCATCTAGAATATATATTTTTCCATTTTGGTCGATATGTGGGCATTCCTTGGTAGAGTGATATCTTGGAGAATCCTTTGGAGGCTTGTAGGTGGACATATCTTAGATTTGTTCCCTCACTTGGTGGAGGCGCTTCTCATATTGGGGTTTTCTGTTGTAACACCCCGGTTTTGACCCTGTTTGCATTAAATGTATATGATGTATATATTGTAATTAATCGTGGTGTGGAGCTAAAGGCTAAAATCCCCACCATGGATTATCGTTTTATGTTCTGACGATTAAAATTGTTGCCAATGGTAATTTGTGCTAGCCAGGCACGTTATAATTATGGACACCATGTACATATGCATTTTAATTAAAAATACGCACAACCAGCTATGTCAATGCAACAATAATGAGAAGGGGCATGATTTCCTAAGGATAAGGGTGGGGGGCGGGGAGGATATTCAAACCTTTGGGCCAATGGGGAAAAGCCAAATGTCAGAGGGAGAACCCATCAAACTGTCCACTACCTTTCTTCTCTCATTCACCCAATCATTTATTACTGCCAAAAATTGGTTGGGTTGGTTATTGCATGGGATGGGAAAGGTATGACAACCCAAATTCGAAATGGAGAAGCCATCAGTTGTTGGGAAACGTGTTTTGACTCCTTGAGCAAGCAAAAACCCAAAATTATAGGCCATTCTACCATGCTTCCACGTTTTTGGTATTATCCTCACCATTTTCCTTCGCATGAGCTCTCTCAGGCATTTTGAACTTCCTATGTGTGAAACCATTCATGTTTTTGGTCTTCCCCACGATTTTGGAGCTCCTGACATTCACCATTCATGTCCTCTTCTGTGCTATTCATTTTTCCCAAGGCCGGGAAGTGTTTTTGTGTCAATGCTCAGTGATTGGGATCACTCTTGGGCGTTTTTGTGTTGTTTCCACCTCTCCACGGTTGGGGAAATTCGTTGTTTAGTGTTGCCCAACGAGTGGGAGAACCAAGCCACAAATTTTGGGTGTTGTTGAGGTCGTTTTGGCCACGTTAGGGTCATAAACGACTCTAGAATTCAAGTTGCTTAGCCTGAGTTGTTTCTACCCAGTTGCCATACCCGATTTTGGTCTCTATGGTGTTTTTCCTTTAGTATAGAACTGTTATTGCTGTGTGCATATTGTTTGTTGGCCTTTGAACTGTCTTTGGGTGTGGAAATGGGGTCTGAGCTTGCTTGACAAACCTAGTGTGCGCAAGAGCCTCACAAGCAGAGCTAGAGGGTTGGCTTTCTTCTTTACACCCCCTGAATAGCACTAGAAGGGAAGGCATAGCCCGAGGAACTGTGTATCATAGAAGGGGATGCTTCATTGTGTTGGGTGTATGTGGATGTTTTAGAAGTCAGGCTAGTTCTGGTGCAGGTTTCCATAGCTCTTGGATTGAGCTCACTAGCTTAGCAGCCAACCTTGGGCCAACTCCCTGTTAACCTGATAAACCCAATTGTGTTGGCTTGGCTGAGTTTTGTGCATCCTTGGCTACGTGTGAGACTACTAGTTTTCCCTTATTCCTTGTGGAATCATGACCAGCTCAGGGGTGGCAGTGTCACTGAGAGATTGATGAGCACACTGGCCTATGGTTGGGTGGAATGTTGCAGTGACGTAGCTAGTTACGGGACAAGATTCTGTTAAAGATAAGTATCTCTTGTTTATCTTGTCTTTGCAATTAAATTACTATGAACATGTGAAATTCTTGAATGTGAATATCATGTATTGCTTCTGCTATTTATTGAATGATATGTTGCATCTATGTATGTTTTTATTTTACTGCATTTTATACCTTATGTTCATGGGGATTAGTTGCTCTGGTAAGTATGTTTAGTCGCGTCCTCTCCGCCAAGTCGAGGGGCAGGAACGTGACCGTGTGGTATCAGAGCTTTAGGTTGCAGTAGTGGGCCTCTATGGGCCAAGAAGATCAACTAACAGAGGTTGGGTAACCTCTGTTGAGCACAGGCCAACAGAGAATTTTTTTTGAAATTTTTCTAAGTGTGAAAATTTTCCCCTCTGTGTGGCGGCTGAGAAACCTAGAGCAGAGTCACTACAGCGGTTGCATCATCCAAAGGGAATCGCTACGACGGCATGATTTCCCAGAGAGAATCTGTAACGACGATGGATGGGAGATAAATGGCTACAGCGGCGTATAATTGACATGGGAGCTGTAGCACCGGCTAGGTCCCAAGAATGTAGTCGCAACGGCGGCTAGAAGATGAGAAGTCTTCCGGTGCGACGACCACGAAAGAAAGTAAGAAAGAAGGAAAAATCAAAATTTTCCTAAGTGTTTGCGGCGGCTCGGGGCAGAAGAAGGAGCCGGCACGTTGCGGCTAGGAAACAAAGAAGCAACCGCAATGGCGGAAAGAAAATGGAGATCGAGCCGCAGCAGTGGGCGAAAGTCCAAGTGCTCTTCCCTATGACGGGCGAAAGACAAGGAACGGGCCGCGGTTGCGGGTAGAAATCGGAAAGTTTTTCGATATAGCGGCAGAGGCAGGAAAAGGAAAAGTAAGCCGCTATGCAACGGACGGAAAGTGAAGTTCAAGCCACAATAGCAGCAGATGAAAAGGAATGACAGAGCTGACATGCGGCGACTGAGAGAGGAAAAGAGAGCCGCTACGACGGCGGATGGAAAAATAGGACCGAGCCGCAACGGCGGCTGGAAACCGAAAATCGAGTCGCTACGGCGGCGAAAGGAAAAAGAAGTTGAAGCCGCTATGGCGACGGGTGGAAAAAGAGGAAGGAGCCGCTACAGCGGGTGAAAGTAAAAAAAATTCTGCTACAACGGGTAAATGTTGAAAAAATTTCGATGCAACAAGTGAAAATTTTGAAAATTTTGCCGAAACAGAGAATTTCAGCAGGGTTTTTTAGTGATATATGCAAGGCTAGAAAGATGAAAAATGGCAGCGAATTTGTGTTATCGTTGTCCCTCCGAGACAGTCATTCTTTGAGAAAGAAAATTTTGTGTTTTGGGCAAAGTTGTCATTTTATGATTTTTCCAAGAGAAGGTAAGTAATTATGATTTGTATAAATGTTATGCAGCTAACAGTTGTGTTACTAACACATTTTGCAGAATTATAGTTACCTTCAAAGGCAACATTCCAGATAGTGCAATTTGGTAAAGTGAGTCTTGGTTCAGCCATGAGAACCCATGACAGATATGCTCGGGACTCCTACAAGCATGCGCAAGATGCCATGAGGGAAAATGTCCGAGTTGGAAATGATGACATAGAGTCTAATGGAAGGAGATTTCAAGAGACTCCGTCAGATATTGCAGCCACCGTGAGAATATTGATTAAAGCCCAGGAAGAGTAGCATCAGTTGAATGCTACTATGTTGTAGATTTTGGCAGACTTGCAAAGAAAGATAGACTCTTGACAGGGTACAGTAAAACCAGAAGGTAGTAAGAGCAGTACCAGAAGAAGAAGAAGGATTTATAGTAGATCATCTAACTCAGAAGAATCCAGTGGGGATTCAAGCTCTTCTTCTCTCAAGGGAAACATAAAGAGGCACCACAGGGATCACTCTCGAGATGAATTCAAGAGGGCTAAACCTTCTACGTTTGATGGTGAGGTAAATACTGAACAAGAGGCTGAAGCTTGGCTTCTTGGGATAAAGAAGTATTTCCAAGTTCAGGATTATTCAGAAAACATGAAGGCAAGGGTTGCCATATTCAATTTGAATGGAAGGGAATCCATTTGGTGGGAGCACTTCAAGCAAGTAAACAGGATCAACGGAAGAAGGCTTAAGCGAAAGTAGTTCAAGAAGTATTTTAAGCATAAATACATCTCTGACAGGTATTATGATGACAAAATTAAGGAGTTCCATGAGCTGAGATTGGGACAGCAGACCATGGAAGAGTATGCAAATAAGTTCTTGGAATTGTTAAGGTATGTCAGGTACATCAAAGATAAAAAGGTGAAGGTCCAACGTTTTCTGAATGGATTGCCTCAGTCATACAAAGACAGAATTGAGTTTTATGAACCTAGAACTCTGGAAGAAGCAATAAGGAATGCTAAGTACTGCTATGAACAAAGCAAAGGAAAACCTGATTACCAGAAGACATGGAAAGACAAAAGGAATGAGAAGTCTGAGCAAAGGAAGAAAGGTTTCAAACCTTCTAACTTCAGTAATCAGCAAAAGCAACCATCACAAGCTGAGAAGCATCCAACCAAAGTGATGGGAGAAAATCCTAAAGAGCCACAGCAGAACAGAGGACCACTCCAATGTTGGAAATGTGGAGGACCCCACATGCGCATGAATTGTCCACTTGAGAATGAAATGCTAGGCCAGCTTACAACATTCAAGAGGCAAAAACAGTGGGTCAAGTAGCAAGGGCCGTCCCTAGGATTTATGCAGCACTAGAGGACCGCTAGGCAGATCACCAGTCAACTGTGGTTGAAGTTGCAGGTAAGATTGTTGAGCAATCTGTTTCTATTTTGATTGACCCTGGTTCTACTCACAGTTACATTACTCTTAGAGTAGTGGAGATTTGTGCTTTTAGGAGAATAAAGCATAAGAATTCTTGGTTAGTTCAGGTAGCCACTGGAACGAAGAGGAAGGTTAGTGAAGTGGTAGATAAATGTCCATTGGTTATGAATGGATTGGCCACTTGTGTAGATCTGAACGTATTACCGCTTGGTTCCTATGATGTTCTGATTGGGATGAATTGGTTAGAAGCTCACAGGGTAAAGCTTGACTGTTATAATAAAACTTTTGAATGCATGGATGAAGAAGGGAACCCATGAGTTGTGAAAGGCATTCCAAAGATGATTTCAGTAAGGCAGGTTTCAGCAATGCAGTTGAAGAAGTTATGTAGGAAAGGTTGCCAGTTGTATCCAGCTCATATTTTGGAGGCAACAGAGGATGAGACTCCCATGTTGGAGGACTTTCATGTGTTGCAGGAATTCAGGGATGTGTTTCTTGATGAGATTCCTGGGCTTCCTCCTAAGAGGGACATTGATTTCGCAATTGAACTTGTGCCAGGAACAGCACCAGTATCCAAGACACCCTACAAAATGAGTACACCAGAAATGCTAGAGCTAAAGATGCAACTGCAAGAGTTGTTGGAGAAGAAGTATATCAGGCCTAGTGTGTCTCCTTGGGGAGCACACGTTCTGTTTGTGAAGAAGAAAGATGGTACACTTAGATTGTGTATTGATTACAGACAACTGAACAAAGTCACTGTGAAGAACAAGTATCCTTTGCTTATGATTGATTATCTATTTGATCAAATGAGGGGAGCAAAGGTATTTTCCAAGATTGACTTGAGGTTTGGTTACCATCAGGTAAGAATCAAGGATGAGGACATTCATAAGACATCCTTCAGGACAAGGTATGGGCATTATGATTTTGTTGCGTCGAGAGGCGCTCTACAGCCCAGTATGGAGGAGATATTGTAACGTTCTGTAACGTTCCTCATGTAAATGTCGACTATAAATATTATGAGGGAGATGTTGTAACGTTATGTAACATTCCTCATGTAAATGTCGCCTAGAAATATTTACTTCTATTTACTTATGATTTCCAATTAGGGTAGAGATATTGTAACGTTATGTAACGTTCCTCATGTAAATGTAAATGTCGCCTATAAATATTAACTTCAATTTACATCTTTGGATGGCATTTATACAACATCACAAACCACCAAGGCCCTCTCATCTTTAATTTCTCGAAAGACTTATAGTGATACCTATTAATCGACACAGAGTAAAAAGAGTCACGGACGAACTCTTATTTTTTCGAGAATGTCAATTAATAAGTGCACCCAATCAACAAAGCAAGTTACAGATCCATATGAAGTAAAAGAATTATAGATCTGGAAGCCATTATTTAGTTACTGAATTTCAAGATATAAGAAAGTAACCTAACGATTGAATTTCAAGAGCTGCCCACGCTCTCGTAAATTTAAAGAACACCAATTAATTAGTGCACTGTGCACCCAATCAACAAATCATGACAGATATGAAACAAATCATGACAGATATGAAAGACCATCACAATCATTTTCAAGAAATATGAAAGTAACCCAAAGTTTGAATTTCGAAATGAAGTCACACCTTCGAATCGAAATGAAGTCACACCTTCCAATTCATTAAAGGATCGGTTTGACCGAAAAACTGCAACAGAAAGAGATAAACCCTAAAATTAATGAAGTACTTATTATTGTGATGATGATAGTAACTAAATCAAATTGGAATGAAGAGTGAAGCATACTCATGGATACATCCTGTAACACACCCATCTTTAATTTCTCGAATTGCTCTTCTACATCCACGAAAAGATTTTGAGTAAAGTAAATGGTAACGGAATCAAATTCGAATGGATACATCATGTAATACTTACAGTGATACCAATTAATCCACACATGCGCAGGCACTCTCATAGATTTTTAAAGAATACCAAATAATCCGTTCAGCCAACCAAATTACATATCTGAATGCGAATATGGAGTAACCTAACTAGATCTGAAAGAAGCTTTTTAAAGAAATACGAAAATAGCTTTTTAACGAAATATGAAAAAAACTTTTTCTATAAATAACCAAATTACAAAATAGCTTTTTCCAAATTACAGATATAAAAAGCAAGAAGCCTTTTAAAGAAATATGAAAATACTTCTTTTTTAGAAATATGCAAGTAACTTAACAGATGAGTTTCGAAGTAGACGTTCACTCGGATTCCATCCCATTATAGGATTATGTTCAAAAATTGATATTTGGCTTTTTTTATGGAGTTAACTTTTGAACCGACCGTTTGCACCGATCGGACGATCGCGGTCGCGTGAGCGGTCACGTCCGACAACTGTGGTCGTCGGATCGGTGCAAACGGTCGGTTAAATAGGATCCTCCTTTTTTTATTATCAAGAATCCCGTTGTCATAAAACAACTAATTAAGATTTGAAATGTGAAATGTTTTCTTAATTTCCCTCTTTGTTTGAACGTTTTTGTGATCCTTTTATAATATTTAGACTAGACGTGGAGAACCCTCATCCCATATGTTGCCAAGTCGATTAAGGTGTCTTTGATTATGGTGACCCGGTCACATGTTTAAAGCATAAACATAGTCACATAAAATTGGATAAAAAGAAAAACATAAATATATTAGTGTTTCCAGATGACCAAAATAGCTAGAAATGAGTTTGCTTTAAAAAAAAATTATGATGCAATTTGTAAATACGGAATACAAATTAGAAATTTATATGTAATCATGTTTTTAGAAACTCACAAGTCATAAGCATCTTTAATTTGAATGATTTATGAACTTAATTTGATTAATTGAATCAATGTATTTTATGGATCATTATGATTATAAAAAATGTATTTTTATAAATGGTAATGTTAAATTTCTTTTTAAGTTTTAGCTTTATAAAATTTTATATAAATATAAATTGAATTTGAATTTTTAATATAATGTTAAATAAGTATTATTTATGGTGCACTTAGGTTTGGGTTTGGTTTTTGCACGGAAAAGGTGCATTCTACACCTTAGAAGAGGAGAGATGGTAACTCCTTCCGTGCTCATCCTAGAGTTGACATGTGTCCTTTATAAAAAAAAAATTAAAAAAAAAATATTATTAAAAATAACTTGTTGGCTTAAATCAAATTTAAATTATTTAGAATTAAATGCATATAAAACAACATAAATTAGATAAAATAAAACCGTAAACATTGGATTACACATTCCACTCTCTAAGAAAGGGTTTGCAGCTTGAGAGATTTGATCCCTCTCGGTGCTTGGTAGATCCCCTTTTAATGAATCTATGCTGGTAGTGGTACCATTTGGCCTCACAAATGCACTAGCTACATTTATGTGCCTTATGAATAATGTATTCAGCAGGTATTTGGACAAGTTTGTTCTTGTTTTCCTTGATGACATTCTTATTTATTCTAAGAATGAGGAAGAGCATGCAGAGCATTTGAGATTGGCATTGCAATTGCTCAGGGAGTATACGCTGTATGCAAAGTTGAGCAAGTGTAACTTCTATAGAGATAGAATTCAGTATTTGGGTCACATTATATTAGAAGAAGGAATATCAGTAGACCCTCAGAAGATTGAAGCCATTATGAATTGGCCTACTTCGAGGAATGTGACCGATGTAAGATCTTTTATGGGACTTGCATGATACTACATGAGATTCATTAAAGGATTCTCCAAGGTTGTACATCCAGTCACTTCTTTGCAAAGGAAGGGTATAAAGTTTGAATGTAAATCGAGGTGTGAAGAAAGGTTCCAGTGGTTGAAGAATCTTCTCACAAGTGCACCAGTCTTAAAAGTTGCAGACCTAGAAAAATATTTTGTGGTGTGTACCGATGCATGCGGACAAGGCCTAGCAGGAGTTCTTATGCAAGACAACCACGTGATATGTTATGAGTCAAGAAAGCTGAAGGAGCAAGAAAATAACTATGCCACTCATGATCTAGAGCTTGCGGCCATAGTACATGCTCTCAAGATGTGGAGGCATTACTTGATGGGAAGAAGATTTGAACTAAGGATAGACCATTGTGGTCTGAAGTATTTGTTTGATCAACCTACTCTAAATGCTAGGCAAGCTAGATGGCTGGAGTTTTTATGTGAGTTTGATTTTGAAATCAAGCACATAAAAGGAAAAGAGAATAAGGTCGTTGATGCACTCAGCAAGAAGGTGCAGGAAATGCATGTGGCATCTCTTAGTACTTGCCAGTCAGATTCTAGACAACAGATTGTTAATCATACTGCCGGAGATGAATTGTATGAGTAGGTAAAAGACAAGTTGCGACAGCAAAGTCTTGAGAAAATGTATGAGGGATATAAATTGGAAGATGGACTTCTTACTTACAAGAACAGAGTCTACATTCCAAATATAGCATATTTGAGGAGAGTTGCTATGGATGAGATCCATCATGCACCATATTCTGGTCACCCAAAATATCAAAAGACGATTGCTACAGCCAGAAAGCAGTACTTTTGGCTAGGAATGAAAAAGGACATGGCTGAATATATTTCAAGCTGCATGAAATGTCAGCAGGTAAAGGTTGTGCATCAACACCCAGCAGGTCTGTTGCATCCTTTTCCAGTTCCATAATGGAAATGGGAAGTTATTTCCATGGATTTTATTACAAGATTACCAGTGACTTGGAGACAACATGATTCCATCATGGTTGTGGTGGACAAGTTGACAAAGGAAACACATTTTATACCGGTTAAGTCTACGCATAAGACTGATGACATTACAAAAATCTTTATGAAGGAGATTTTCAAATTGCATGGATTGCCTAAGGCAATAGTCTCTGACAGAGATGTCAAGTTCACTTCCAATTTTTGGAAGGGTTTGTTTGCAGATTTGGGTACAAAGTTGAACTTCAACACTACCTACCATCCTCAGATTGATGGGTAGACAGAGAGAGTAAATCAGGTGCTTGAAGACATGCTTCGCATGTATGTGATGGACAAGCCAACCAAGTGGGAAGATTACTTACACTTGGTAGAGTTTTCCTATAACAATGGACAACAAGCATCCTTGGGGATGAGTCCATATGACGCTTTGTATGGAAGAAGGTGTAGGACACCAGTGATTTAGGATAACCCAGTGAACAAGGTTGTGCTTGGTCCAGAATTGCTCAAGGAGATGGTACAAGAAGTTGTAAAGATCAGGCATAATATGAAAGTAGCCCAGGACAAACAGAAAAGCGATGCGGATAAGCATAGGGTGAACAGAGAGTTTAGTGTTGGGGATCATGTTTACCTTAGAGTGAGCGCAAAGAAGAGTTCCTTGAAACTTGGAAGTTGTGCCAAGTTGTCACTTAGATATTATGGGTCGTTTGAAGAGCTTGAAAGAATAGGGCCAATTGCATATAGACTTGCATTTCTTGCTAGCACTAGAGCTCATAATGTTTTTCATGTTTCTTTGCTTAAGAAATATGTACATGATCATAACCATGTGATAAATTGGGATGTGATTCAGGTGGAACTTGAGGGAGAGTTCCAAATCGAGCCAATGCGCATCCTCGACGGGAATGTCACAATGCTATGGAACCGAGCCATAGGGCAGGTAAAGGCGCAATGGGAGCACTATGGCCCTAAAGAGGCTACATGGGAACTAGAGGATGCCATATGATTGGCACATCCGTTTTTGTTCAATTCTGCGGAACACTGAGGCGATGCTAGTGTATCGTTTTGTTCAATTTTGTAAAGCACTGAGAACAATGCTATTGAAGGGGCAGGGGAATGTAACACCCCGGTTTTGACCCCGTTTGCATTAAATGTATATGATGTATATATTGCAATTAATCATGGTGTGGAGCTAAAGGCTAAAAGCCCCACCATGGATTATTGTTTTATGTTCCAGCAATTAAAATCATTGCTGATCGTATTTTGTGCTAGCCAGGCACGTTATAATTATGGACACCATGTACATATGCATTTTAATTAAAAATACCCACAATCAGCTATGTCAATGCAACAATAATGAGAAGGGGCATGTTTTCCTAAGGATAAGGGGGGGGAATATCCAAACCTTTGGGCCAATGGGGAAAATCCAAATGTCAAAGGGAGAACCCATCAAACTGTTAACTACCTTTCTTGTCTCGTTCACTCAATCATTTATTACTGCCAGAAATTGGTTGGGTTGGTTATTGCATGGGATAGGCAAGGTATGACAACCCAAATTCGAATTGGAGAACCTGTCAATTGTTGGGAAACACATTTTGACTCCTTGGGCAAGCAAAAACCCAAAAACGTAGGCCATTATACCATGCTTCCACGTTTTTATATTATCCTCACCATTTTCCTTCATGTGAGCTCTCTCAAGAATTATGAACTTCCTATGTGTGAAACCATTCACATTTTTGGTCTTCCCCACGATTTTGGAGCTCTTGGCATTCACCATTCACGTCCTTTGTTGTATTATTCATTTTTCCCAGGATTGGAAAGTGTTTTTGTGTCAATACTCAGTGATTGGGATCACTCTTGGGCGTCTTTGTGTTGTTTCCACCTCTCCACGGTTGGGGAAATTCGTTGTTTGGTGTTTCCCAACGAGTGGGAGAACCAAGCCATGAATTTTGGGTGTTGTTGAAGTCGTTTTAGCCACGTTATGGCCATAAACGACTCTGGAATTCAAGTTGCTCAACCTTAGTTGTTTCTACCCAATTGCCATACCCGATTTTGGTCTCTATGGTGTTTTTACTTCAGTCCAGAACTGTTATTGTTGTGCGCATATTGTTTATTGGCCTTTGAACTGTCTTTGGGTGTGGAAATGGGGTCTGAGCTTGCTTGACAAACCTAGTGTGGGCATGAGCCTTATAGGAAGAGCTAGAGGGCTAGCTTTCTTCTTTACACCCCCTGAATAGCACTAGAAGGAAAGGCATAGCCCGAGGAACTGTGTAGCAGAGAAGGGGATGCTTCCTTGTGTTGGGTGTGTGTGGATGTTTTAGAAGTCAGGCTAGTTCTAGTGCAGGTGTTCATAGCTATTGGATTGAGCCCACTAGCTTAGCAACCAACCTTTCCAGCTCCCTATTAGCCTGATAAACCCAACTTTGTTGGCTTGGCTGAGTTTTGTGCATCCTTGGCTACGTGTGAGCCTGCTAGTTTCCCCTTATTCCTTGTGGAATCATTCCCATCTCGGGGGTGGTAGTGTCATTGAGAGATTGATGAGCACACTGGCCTATGGTTGGGTGGAACGTTGCAGCGGCGTAGCTACTTGCAGGACAAGCTTCTGTTAAAGATAAGTATCTCTTGTTTATCTTGTCTCTGCAATTAAATTACTATGAACACGTGAAATTCGTGAATGTGAATATCGTGTATTTCTTCCGTTGTTTATTGAATGATATGTTACATCTATGTATGTTTTTTTATTTTACTGCATTTTGTACCTTATGTTCATGGGGCTTAGTTTCCCGGGTAAGTATATTTAGTTGCGTCCTCTCCACCGAGATGAGGGGTAGGGACGTGACATATGTATCTCTTGTATTATACAAGTGTCTTTTGACCACCATTTTTATATATTTCTTGGAGTTTTTCATAATTTAGCAGGGATTTTGTATTTGTTAACTCCACCCTAGGTTAAGTCTATGATAAATGAATATTTTATTGTAAAGGAAGTTGAGCTACTATCCCATATATATATATATATATATATATATATATATATATATATATATATATATATATATATATATATATATATATATATATATATATATATATATATATATATATATATATATATATATATATATATATATATATATATATATATATATCCTCTTCCTCGTTCGAACTCATGGTTGGATTTTGTGAGCACTCTCTCTTTTGGAGTCTAATTGACATGTATTTTTGGATAATTTTTTAAGTGTAAAGGGTTTTCATCTCCATTTGTAAGTGTGGTTACTTGTTCTCATATTTAATATCACAAATAATTGATGGAATAACTAGATTTTCTAATTAGTGCCATCGATGAGAAAAATTGTCCCATTGGAAGGATAGTGAGTGAAGGATCTCCTCCATCTCTCTGTTGTTTTATGCATGGATATTAATTACATTGTTTCAAAATATCTTCATAGAGTAAAAAAAATTGATACTTCATTGGTAGAAAGCACATCTTAATTAGCGTTATTTAAGTTGGCACTGTAAGAGAGCTCCTAGCGATTTCCACATTTATGATGTAACATGTTGGGGTTTATTAGTTGGAACCACAAGGGATCTAATATACCCTAACCCTTTGATGAACTCACCCCCTTCATTGTTCTTTTTCCCTTTGACTCCATTTACTCGGGGATTGGCACTAGTCTTCATGGTCCTTCCATCACCCTTATATACTGCAAAAGACCATTTTGTTTTACTAAGGATAACTCTTCAAATCACCTCGTGCCCTTATTGATATAGCCCAACAATCCTAACTCTAGGGAAGCCCCCTTTGAGTTGGAGAAGAGACAAAGCGGGGAGGTGGTTATTTAGGTGACAATTGGTAACACCTTTAGCTGTGAGGATTGACATATTAGGTGAGATATCAATGAATTTTACTTCCAAAATTGTAAATCATGTTCATATCCACCCCCTAATTCTTCACTAGACTCATCTGCCATGGCTAGGGATTGAAGTCTTTTTCTTTATTTCGTCAACTCCTAGATCTTGGAATTTTCCATAAAACCCAAAAGAAAACAACTTTGATACCAATATGATATGCAAATTGTCTTGGATATTGCATTCGAATAGTTCGTTACAGTGGATCTTACAACTTACTTCATTGTGTTAGTTGAATTCCATGGAATGATAAATAGACTATAACTAAAAGGAAAATAACTAGAGAAAAACAACACATCACACACAAATAACACAAGATATACCCTACAAAAACCCACCATGGGGAAAAACCCAGCCATAAGTGAGGACTATGGCTTGCTCTTTTCTACTTCAATATGCAATGCAAATACAAAGGAAGTGGTACTCACTATGTAGTTACCTCTAATAATGTGGCCTTCATAACTACTACATGATCTCCTACTTCTTTTGTTATGCTCTAATATACACTCCCTTATTGTTTCTCATCTATGAAACAATGCAATGACATTATCAAAATGGAACCCCTTCTCCTAATGGCATGGTATTTAACAGAGCCTGATAGTCGTCTAGGGTTAATTTTAGGGTTTGTACATGCCACAACTATCGATTAGGGTTAGGTTTTTGGACCAGCTAGAATGTTATTGAAAGTCCACACATAACTAGCTTTAGATGTGTAGATAATGAGAGTTGACATGGAATCTACTTGGTGCCATGGTGGTCAACTAAAAAGGTCAATTTGCAAGAGGCATAACTTCCTCATACAAGCTTTGATTGAGGCAATCCTTGCATCATTGGAAAGGTATCAGAGTGTAGAACAATGTTGACAGCGTTGGGATCTACGATCACAAATTTTTTACCCACAAAAGCATAATTTAAGCCCTCAAATGATCCTATAAGGTTCTAGACCCCAAATATGCAAAGTAAGACCTACCCCTGAAATGGGCTCTATAAGCCAAGTCATCCAATTGTTCCACCTAGAAAGCACCGAAATAGATGGAAATTTATATATTGATCTAGTTTGGATCACCTAAAGTGAAACAATCCAATTTCTAAGAGAACTTCCTCATCACAAAATTAGTTAGTAAGCAAGTTGAAATGAAACATAGAGGTGAGTTGTAGGTGGTTGTTATTTGAAGAGCAAGGGGTACTTCTAAGGTATGATTCGACCCAAGTGAGGAAAACAGGAAGGTTTTTCTCACACACATTTTGGGTACTTCCAATAAAGCCTTTAAATGTAGGTCTTAAGGAGGGTGGGCCGTTTGTTCCAACTATAAAACCTTTGGAAGTTTCCAGTAGCTAGGGGCCAACGAAAAAAGTCACTTCCAATACCTTAAAATGTTCTTTCATTTATTTTCGGGTCAATACTTGAGGTTTCATGGAAAACCCTTATAAATTAAACCTAAAGTTAAGTAGTCCACCAACTAAAACATATGTGAAATCAACGGCTCCAAAGTAACTGAGAATAGTCTACAAGTTGTCGAGATAATATGTGCTTCCCATAAGCTATTAGCTAAGAAAATATAAGTGAAAATCAACATTATGAACGATATAATAGTCCATGAACTATAATTCTCATGCCCACAAACACCAAGAGAAACAATAAACGAGAAAATAGTCCACAACCATTCATAGTTCTACAAGTGCATAAACACATTTTCTAATAAGAAAGTCTTTATTAACATATCAAGATAGACTACAATGCAAAAAATAAAACCCCTTGTTTGAATGCAAGGGTTAGACTTATTAGTTTACCTTAAGACTCTTGGCCTTCCAACTTCCCAATTCGTGAACTACCTTTTAACTCTCCATCCTTTCACAAGTTGTCTTTGTCCTCATGTTGACTTTTCAACCTTATCGTGAGAATAATATTCAATTAATATATTTAATAATTACAACTTACTCCCACCCGAGGTGAGGTTTATCAATGAAAATTGTGCACATATTTTGAGCATATGACTTGGGACTTCAACAATAACTTGTCTTTGCTCTCTTGCACATCCTAGTCATTGTGTATATGGTGGGAACTTTTTAAATAATTTGCCTCAATGATTGCAGGGTATTTCCGTCTTTTGTTCATGATTTCTCCATGGTAGAAATTTGACCTTCCATTTATGATCTACAATAGCATTGGATATTATATAAATATTTGTAATTCTTTATTGTGTGCTCAGGAATTCTCGGAAATCTTTATTTAATCTCACATCATTGCATACAAACAAAAACTTCATTAAAAAATAATAATGCAAGAAACTTACCCCAAACTAAAAACAAAAACTTCATTAAAAATTAACAATGAAAGAAACTTACCCCAAACTAAAAACATAATACCTAGGAGATAAGGTATAAGATGGAGGAAAGCGAGAAATAATACCAATGGCTATTAAGTTAGGATAAATTGTGATTATTAGTTTCAGTTTGATACAATTAACGTGTTATTCACAAATTTAATTCATTTGTCTTTTTAAAAGATAGGTTCCACGCCATATACATGATCAAAATCCAAGTGGATGAGGAAAAGTATAGAAGTTATTCATCTTACATTACATTGACAAATAAAAACAATCAACCTCTCGTTCACATATCATAACAATGCATCCTATGCCTAAGTATGATAAAGGGTTTTCCAATTTAAAAACATTGTTGATGAGCTAAAAAATATCGCCATTGAACTAATAATACGACCAAGCATGGATTTAAACCTAACAAATTATTTTATATGTGATGCATGCATATCATTTTATGTGATGCATGCATTTCAAAACTTAGATTTCACCTAACAACTTCTAGGGATCAAATAGTGGTCCTCCACCATCTTTACCTCCATATTATGAGAGAAATAATTTGTGATAACAATTAGCTTGAGAAGGATTATGTAAAGCTATGACAAATCAAACAAAGCATACAAGATCAATGCTATGAAACAATATAATCCTCAAATCAAAGCAAAATAACAATGGCTTCCTCGAAACATTACATCATCTCAAAGCTTGATCATCTATGAATTGTTTTAAGCCTATATGAAACACTGGTGTTGTTTCAAGCTCGAAGAAACTCAATTCCTTCCCCTTGGACAACCAATCTATTTGAGTATGATGATATATCTCTTCTTGGACTATTGGTAAACTTATTTCTCTCATTTATTGACAAAATCATTCTTAGAGCCCCTAGATGATGTTTGCATTTGCATGGACATCGCAAAATGTTTCCCCTCTCAATAAAAATTGAGTATGAGCAAAATATTGCTTCCCCTTGAGGAATAAAACATTGTGCATGTTTCATATGCTTGGCAAAGATAGGCACACTATCAACTATCCTTTTAATGAATGATAGAATGCCTAGATACCAAGGTGCAAAGTAAACTTGTCCTTGAAAAAAAACTAATTTACAAATGGGGAATGAGACTTCAATTCGATGTTTTGGAAGTGTTTTAATGCACAATACCAAACCAAAGCAAATTTTAATGAAGAAAAGATGCTTGGACACCATTGCGTACTACTCTAAGAAAAGCAAATGGCCTATTTGCAAGCACACGCATTTTCTAGGAAGTCGTGACCTTTAGGAGACGCTTGCAAACATGTAAGAAATGATCACCCACATCCAAAAGATGGTAAATAAGAATTCCTTGGGAAAAAATAAAATCCATAAGGAAGATCTAGAGGTGGTGTTACCGCAACACCACCTACTCACACTAATGGATTCTATGAACTTTGTCTCTCTACTTCTAATCCCGCAATTTTGCATACAAACAAAAAATCATTAAAAATAATAATGCAAGAAACTTACCTCAAGCTAAAAACATGATCCCTGGGAGATAAGGTATAAGATGGAGGATGTAAGAAATAATACCAAGGTCATTAAGTTAAGAGAAAATCTGATTATTAGTTTCAGTTCGATATAATATGTGCATCATTCACAAATTTAATTCATTTGTCTTTTAAAAAAATAAGTTCCAAGCCATAAACATGATCAAAATCCAATTGAATGAGGAAAAGCATAAAATTTATTCATCTTGCATTACATTAACAAATAAAAACAACCAGCCTCTCCATATATCATAATGATGCACCTACACCTAAGTATGATAAAGGGTTTGTCAATTTAAAAACATTGTTGATTAGCTAAAAAATACCAACACTGAACTAATGATATGACCAAACATGGAATCAAACCAAGTGACTGATATAACAAATCATTTATGTGATGCATGTGTTTCAAAACTTAGATTTTACCCAACAATCTCTAAGCATCAGATTATGGTCCTAGTGTTCTCTGAAGCTCAAAGAAACTCAATTCCTTTGCCTTGAACAACCAATCTCTTCTTGGACTATCAATAAGCTAATTTCTCTCTTTTATTGACAAAAGCACTCTTAGAGCCCCTAGATGAGGTTTGCATCTACACGAACATCACAAAATGTTGTCCCTCTCAATCAAATTGAGTAGAAGTGAAAAATATAGCTTCCCCTTGAGGAATAAAATGTTGTGCATGTTTCTTATGCTTGTTAAAGATAGGCAAAATATCAACTATCATTTTAATGAATGGTAGGATGCCTAGATACCAAGGTGCAAGGTAAACTTGTCCTACAAATGAACCATTTTACAAATGGGGAATGAGACTTTAATTCAACGTCTTGGAAGTGTTTGAAATGTATAGTACCAAACCAAACCAAACTTTAATGAATGAAAGATGCTCGGACACCCAAGGCCATTGCACACTAGTCAAAGAAAATCAAATGTCCTATTTGTAAGTGCACACAATCTTTAGAAAATCGTTACCTATAGGAGACGTTAGCAAACATGAAAGAAATGATCATCCACATCCAAAGATGGTAAATATCCATGCCTAGAAAAATTGAAAATCCACAAGGAAGATCTAGAGGTGGCATACTTCATCACCCCCTACTAATGACACACCCTCAGAAAATTGAAGAGCGTTATGTACTGAAGTCTACCATGCATGTTGTTAAAGAGTTGATTTTTTATTTGCTCTTTTTGATAGTCTTGTGTCTGCTGACGTGAATAAGTATTCTATAAACAGTGATTTTGCATTCTAAAATTTTGTGTTGAGATGCAGCTAGAAAAATCTCAATTGCTCGCTGCCTTGTATGTTTGAAACATGGAAAGTATTTGAGGATACATTGTACATAATTTACAGAGACATTTGTAAACTGCTGGCTGACAGTACTGAATTTGCAGCCTATTGGTTGATGCAGAAACGAATGAATTGATTTGCAAGATGTTGTATAATTGAATTTGTTTGCTGGATAATTAAAAAGTATCGGTTGACTGTCTGGCTGCTGAATGACAGTATTGGGTGTGATTGTCCAGACTGTATTGCAGACCTGAAACTAGTATGTGCAGTTGCTTCATTAGAAGAAAATTGCAGAGAAAGATCATCATTCAGGTATAGCAGATTCCTCAATTCAACCATCCTAAATGTAACTTGCAACTGTGTTTGTTTGTAAGTTCTCGGGTATTTTTTGGTAGTTGCTAGTGTTTTGTAAGTATCAAAATTCGAAATGAAAAAGTTGAATTATGTATTGTATATGGGTGCATTTTCGGCTGTGACTGGCACCCTTCCCTAAAAAGGTAGAATCTACTAAGTTGTATTTGTAAAGGGTGGAGTTACAAGAAGCCCTATGTATTCTACTCTATCCATACTTATCCTCTTGCAGCTGACAGGGGGAAACACTTTGTCAGATTAAAGTTTCAAAGCCTTCTTCTGATAACTAGCAGCCATGGCCTTCTTCAAGCCAGAGCAAGCAAGCCTAAGCCACAAACAAATTCAAAGCCAGATTTAGTAATAAAACCACATCGAGAAAACATAACCATTTCAAAGTTATCATGTGTTTTGTGTAGTTGTGACACCTTGATACTCTCCTCTCCTCACATTGTTCATGACAATGGGAAAATGAAGACCGTTAATAACAAGAAAGTGAGCGAGATCAAGCGAACCGGAACAAGCGAACATGTGAAGAGCTATGTTTCACTGAGTTCCTGAGTTATTGATCATCCTAAAACCATACGTATCAAGAGCACCTTCATGTAGCTAAAGCAAGTGCAAGCTTCTAGCTAACTTAGTTGGCAAAAGATTGTCAAGCTAGAAATGTGAAGCAAGCTACAGTTGTTCACTTCCTATTTCAGCTCTACAGTGGGTTTGTGGTCAGCCTAAAACCACCAATTCAACAAAAAGCTTCAGCCTACTTCAACTTCTTGTTGCTTATGTTAGAGAACATATGAGCATTTGTGCCAAGTTCAAGACAGAACCTTTGAGCATTCACGCCAAGTTCAAGAGTTTGTGCTAAACTTCAAACCACCCACAAAGTAGAAGATTTCAGCTTTTGCTAGCCATTATGGTTGGTGGTCAGCCAAAACCACCCCTTCAGAGAGCTCTTGTAGCTTAGTAGAAGATGGTGCAAGCTTTTGCTAACTTGCTTGGCATTGTGGTTTGTCAATCCCTTGTTTCAGCGCTCTTCTTTTTGTTGGACTCTTATACACCCTTTGGATTAAGGAGGGAATTGTTGGGACTCTAATCATTTGGGTTAGCATTTTCCCATATTGTATTATTATTATTATTATTCATCATTTTCATGAGAAAAAAAAATGATGAGTCATAGGGGAAACCAAGAGTAACCCGGAAGTCTAAGAGGCCACTTGGAATATGAAACCAAGGGTCACTTCTCATGTACAATACATTAGTTAATAGTAAGTATGTGTGCTTTGACACCTATCCTTCTGTTTTGTGTGGTTAGTTTATTTGCCTAAATTGGCTTCATGTTTGCCAATAATATGTATGCCCTAATGGGTTCCTGACACAAACACCCACCCATCTTGATCAAAGTTTTGTTCTCTTACCAACACCATTCCACTAAGGAGTGTATAGTACAATTCTTTGCCATGAGATGCCATTATGTGACACTGAGTATCCTACAAAGGCACTACTTGCATATCTGTTGAATATTGTAACTTCAAAGGATATTCTAATTGTATTTTACTGATGTAACCCAAGGGAGATGTTATTATTCCTCCGACAGGGTGTTACTATTGTAATTGGTCATCATAGAGTCATGAGGTAAAGTCTCCATTGTAAGTCGAGTCAATAGTACCCTAATGAATATAATATAATATTGTATTGAGTCTTCCTAAGTGAAGTCGGCCCACTTAGTTAAGTGGGGCCAACTTGTTACGTTAAAAATCAAGTGACGAAAAGAGTATAAATAGAGAAGATGTGTTCCTCATTTGAACACATTCACTTGTGTATAGCACACAGGGGAAAGAGAGATATATCTATTGGAAGGAGGCACACCTGTCTGAGGTCTTGTCTTGTACTTTTTATACATCTTATACAGAGAAAGTATTGTTGGGTTTTCTTCCCCATGAGGGTTTCCCAAGATAAATCTTTGTGTTCTTTTGTGTAGTTGTGCTTGTCTATCTTTCAGTGATCTTTTTGCTTATGGTTATGTTTAAATCATGCTAAATGTCATAAGATCTGATATAACCATTAAAAACTTAACAATATCTTCCTTCATTAGTAGACCTTAAACATTTCCCAATTCAACCAAGTTGTTTTAAGCCAATGCCCTCGTCACTTTAGATTCAAAAACCATGTCCTTTATCCTTAAAAAATAAACACCAATAGCCTTGAAATATCATTAATAAAGGTGAGAACATACCTTTTGCACAATTGCTAAAAGGAAATAGTTGGTTGAAGAAAGATCATTGTTGCACAAGATCCAATTGTGTCTCTGTCTTCTAATGCTTCCCTTTCTCAAAATTTAATTGTTGATATTTATCAAGAACCCAACCCTCACATACACCTTGAGGCTTTCTGAAAATTTAATTGTTGATATTTATCAAGAACCCAACCCTTACATACACCTTGAGGAGGAACCACTTTAGGGAGTCCATAAACCATATTCATGCCAAATTCTACTTCTATCATTAGTTCTGGCATAAGGGCAAATTTTCTCTCTTTTTTCTTCTCTACACCCTTAAAATCATAAAATTTACCTTGGGCTCAAGAATACCCTCAACAACCACCTCAAAATAGTTGTTAATATCTTTCACAACAAACTTTTAGCTAAAAAACAATTTTCTTGCCAATGTGAGTGAGTTGTACAAATAATATATTGGCAAGCAGATAATGTACATTGTAAACATCAATAATCAAAGAATTTCCACAATCAACCCTACCACTAGCCATGTGATGTGGTAAGCTAGAGTCTACAATCCACTCCCAAAAAGAGTAGCATCTTTAGCCATGTGATGTGGTAAGCTAGAGTCTACAATCCACTCCCAAAAAGAGAAGCATCTTTAGCCATGTGATGTGGTAAGCTAGAGTCTACAATCCACTCCCTTTGAGAAATATCAATAACTAATGCTTGAGAAGCAGGGTAGGAATTTCAAATGGCAGACACCCATCAAAATTGCCGGTAATCATCAAAATCTAAAACGTTTTCTGTATTCTAAGCCAGATTTTGATGGTCTCCATAAAATATTAGTTGTATTTGATGGGTAAAGAAAGGTAAATTATCACACTTTACTTCCTACTTGAGAATGTCACTAATAATAAGCTTCAAGCCTCTTAACCTTGCCCTCAAGGTTGTTGAGCTTCTTCCAATAGTCTTCCTAGTTTGTCCTAGTTTACCACAATATCAAAAAGTCTTTATGTTCTCAGCCTTCATGGTCAATTTCCATGGTCAATCCAATCTCCACAACCCTTGTCATCATCTATACAATGGCTTCTTTCTTGATTGCCATATCAACCTCTTTCTCTAAAATTTTGTTAGCGTTTTCGCTTAATGAAACATGCCTACTACTTATTCCTGGTATTTCCTTCATCACACAATTTTCAAGTGTTGTAATAAACAAAGATAAAAAAGAGTTGAAGGTGTAATCCTTATGTCTTCTTTTCTTGAGGTCCAATTTGCTCAAAATGTGGCACTTAATACAACGCTTTCAAATTCATTAAAATCAATTCCATCAATCGATCTTTCTTCTTTCAAAAGTTCTTTCTACATTCACCCAACTTCAACGACAATTTCTTTATATGAGATAGATAATCCTTAATCATGTCAAAAGGGAAAGGTTCCAAAGAAATCAACTCTTCCTCAAATTGCTTAACATGACTTTCATCAACTTTGTTAACCAATGTATTCACCTTCTTCCAGAGTCCATTCAAAGAATGGATCCAATTATTGTGAAACTAAATCTCCCTTGAGATGTAGGGTGTCATAACACCTATCACTAGATCCTTCACATTTACCATGAACTCCTCGTGCTCATCTTTAGGATCGATGACTATATGGCAAAGCCTCTATGCATTGTGCCCACATGCCATAGTTTTCATCAAGCACCACAATCTCTTGCTTCAAACCAACATCACTTCTACAAACCTTGATTCAAATTTGCAAGCCCAAAGAAGTCAGTCCTTTTTAAATATTTCTCCATAGTTTTCATGTGATGCTCTGAAAGTTTTAATAATAGATTCAAGGGTCACACCCTTATAAAATTGTAAAGCACAAGAACATAATTCTTGTGATTCCACAAATTGTGAAATTGATCCATAGATCATTTATTTATACAGTTGATTACATAATCGATGTGCTCAAAACATGGTTGATTTGATTAACTTTGGGTTGATTGATCAACTTTGATCACCCAAGGCAATGCCAAAGAGGTTCGAGACTTCCGCATTTCCTAGTCTTTCTGTACCTATTGGACACAATTAACCCTCGTCAAGACAACCTGGTTGACATATATTTCCTAGTGAATTGGTCCTTGATGGATTTGAATTATTGGTCAAAATAGTTTTCTTCCACTTGAGCTGCCTCTCTGGCATTGGGAACCAAGGGTAACCCAGGACCCCAACATAGATACCATTGCGCCAATCTAATAGGCCTAATAGTTAAAATACTATAATATAGTCAATCAACAATTTCAACTTTTCAAATTGTATTTACCCAAACTCCAACATACATAACATTGCATACCATCCTCTGGATTTAAACCCCAAGTATCAGGGTTAATAGAACCATAATGTGTTGTATTAAATCACCTATTAATGCATATTAACACAGGAAATTATATCAAGCCCAAACTGACACGCTAAGGAAAAGCTGGATAAACTTAGTATTACCATAAGCACGTTGAAGACCAACATGTAAGATGCATCTGTTGTATACCACAATAGAAAACAGGTTTGGGAAAAGCTGGATAAACTTAGTATTACCATAAGCATGTTGAAGACCAACATGTAAGATGCATCTCTTGTATACCACAATAGAAAACAAGTTGTTCCCAACCCAACCTGGCTCGCATACATTGAAAGCAAGTTTGAATTCATTCCAAAACTTGATCCGGAATGGCTATATCACCCAACCAATTAAAATGCAATTTTGAAATCATTCCAAAACCTGATCTAGAAAGGCAATATCATCCGACCAATTAAAAATGCTAAATATAAATATATACATAAGATTGCATAACATCTCTGCTCATGGGAACAACCTGGCTCGCATACATTGAAAGCAAGTTTGAATTCATTCCAAAACTTGATCCGGAATGGCTTTATCACCCAACCAATTAAAATGCAATTTTGAAATCATTCCAAAACTTGATCCAGAAAGGCAATATCATCCGACCCAATTAAAAATGCTAAATATAAATATATACATAAGATTGCATAACATCTCTGCTCACAAATGATCCTAAAACTAATGTAGAGCAAAGTTTCATGAGTTTATGCCTTTTTTCGCCGAAGAAACCTGGCTCGCCAGTTAGCCCCATCCTCAAGAAATATCATCTAACCCCAGTGGAAGAACCTGACCCCAATGAACCTAGGGATTGAACCCCTGACCTCTGGCCTAATAATGATTTGTCAACTGGGACCCAACCAGCTGGGCTACCCATTGGGGCTTATCATGAGTTTATACCAACACTAAGGTAGTAATATGAAACGCTGGATAACCTCTACCTAACATACCTATTACCATAAGCATGTTGAAATCTTGACATATAAGATGCATCTACTGTGCACCACAGGAGGAAACAGGCTGCTGTCCCCAACCAAACCTTAATATTCATTGAAAGCAAGTCTGAAATCATTCCCAAAGGTGATCCGTGTTCCCAGGCATGTTGACCCAAAGATTCTTGCTATTTTAATTTTGTTATGAAGGGGAAATTGCGCAAAATACTAGAATAAACTGAAACTGCAACCATTACCAGTGAGATTATCATTTACTGTCCATTCCCTGTTTTGCATTTGACTACTGAGAGAGCTTTTGATCTGCAAAGGATACATTTGTACACCTCACTATGCATAAATTTAAGTTTTATTCTTCTTGCACATTGATGAAGTCATATTCCACGAGAGAGATTATTGCCCTCACAACAAATTCCGCAGAGGCTCAGTCACCTCAATCCTACCCTATTTTTATCAGCAGCAAGTCGCATTGAACCTTTAAAAATGTCAATCCTATCCTTGCACAAGCTGACTGTAGAAAATAATACAACAATGTCCTCAACACAAACTAGAGGATGTTCAGTCGATGCTTTAAAAAAAAATTGGAATGTCGATAAAAAGTTCAAACAAATATGATAAGCAAACCCATTTGCATCAAAAATCAAACACGCTCTTTTTGCCCTAACATTTAATCTATAAAACAAGGACACACATCACTGCAAAAAGTGTATAAAGCATGTCCTAAACTCGTCGCAATAAATATCATGACAGTCTCGCGAACACAAAATAGACATGTCCTAAACTCGTCGCAATAAATATCATGACAGTCTCGCGAACACAAAATAGACAATGCCGGAAGTAAAGCTGCAAACCAGTTGAGTGAATATCTTTTTGCAGTTCAAGCTCTTTCTAATATTTCTAATAAAGCGACGGATGACTACCGTAAATATTGATAAGAAGACCAAAGAGGCAGGTTTGACAAATATCCGAGTCAAATTTGGAGACGGGTCGTTCATCGGGAAGCATAAAATCCTACAAACTCAAATTTTGTGTGGACCGCAATGAACGATAATCACGGAGAAATAATATGACAACTTATTCGAAGAGGAGATGAATTTTGGTAAGAGCTATTTATTGAGCTGCAGAGCATTTAATGCAGCTACAGTAAGCTTGATGATTGTTGGATTTTGAGGTGCTCGAGATCCAGTGGTCATCAACCTTGCTGCAACAGCATTTTAAGAGCTATTTATTGAGCTGCAGAGCATTTAATGCGGTTGCAGCAAGCTTGATGATCATTGGATTTTGAGCTGCTTGAGATCCAGTGGTCATCAACCTTGCTGCAACAGCATTAAATGCTCTTCAACTCAATGGAATGCTCTTGCCGTCAATTTCCTTTACTCCTCCTGTGTAAGCAAAGTATTACACAAAGTATAAGCACTCAAAACCAGTGTAATAAACATGATCACTAAAGATTTCAACACTGGGTAAATCAAAGCAACTACTGAAACTATTAAAAATTACAAAATTCACTTTTTTTCCTTTTTAAATATAAAATAAAAGATGCCCACATTATCATTAAATTAAAAAAAAAGATAGGAGGTCTAAAATGCCAAATATTATCTCAAACATCCAAAACTAAAACCTGAGATTTGTCATTTAAAATTAATAAATACAAAATCATATCAACCAAAATCATATCAACTATATAACTAAACAATTTGAGATTTGTCATTGCAAAACTAATAAATACAAAATTAAATCAACCATATAATAAACTGTATGAGATTTGTCATTGCAAAATTAAATCAACCATATAATAAATGTATTACATCATCATAAGTCGTTTACATTGATTAATCTAGCGGATAGCTACTAACCCCCTATCTACCAATTCTCTAGGTAAAGGTATTGGCTTGTCCTCTCATAGAAAAAGGCTTGTAGCCAAAGATGAATGGTCATTTGTGGGTGTCCACTTTTGTGTAAAAGGTGGTTGGAGACGGGCACATCAGCATCCTTGCTTTCAGTGGATCACCCCATTCCTTCATGTGTATAGCAAGTGATATGGATATAAAAGTTGTTTTTAACTGTATATAGCATGTAAAGATGAGTATAACAAAATACACCTAAGTGAAATATGAATTTGAAACAAATTATCTTCACATCGAGCCTCTAAGTGACCTCTAGAAAACAAAACACACTACGTTATAAATCTCTTGGGTGCAAGTATTGGACCCACAAGTTTACACATCAAATACGGAAATGTCGAAATACACAAACATCAAAACTCTAAATGGCCTCTGGAGACGACACTACATTACCGGTCCATCGATTGCACATCAAATACGGACATGTCGAAATACACTAACATCAAAACTCTAAATGACCTCTGGAGTCGACACTAAATTACCGATCCATCGATTGCAGATGTCAAATCCAAAGATCAAATCACTATCCACCAAAGAACCAAGTAAGGTCATAACACTATTCACCAAGATCCAAGTAGGATCCGTTATGTAACTGTTTTTCATTTTCCCCGAAATGGATCCCAACGTAGAGACAGATCCCATTCAGCATGGACAGATCTCGACTATTTTGAAATGTTTTCAACAATTTGTTGAATTTGAACCCAGTCAAAAATGCATTGTTATTAGAGAAAAGGTCTGGTTAACAGTAGTATAAACAAGCTATAATATGATCATTTTTCGACCGTCTTGGTTTAAAATTGTAAAAAAATATAGAGCTTTTAGAATTGAATATATATTAGTTATTAATGGGTACATAATCTAGATATAAAAGAGATATTTGAGGAGGTTAAATCCTTTTATAAATGTAATTTTAAGTAATAAAAAATTGCAATTTAACTGCAAAAATGTAATTTAAGTAATGAATCCTAAACCGTTATGTTCCGTTATGTTCTTCGTGAAGGAGTAAACTTTCTATCCGACCATTTGCACCAATCGGACGACCAGCAATGCTCACGGTGGTCAGGTACAAAGTTTACTCCCTTCGTGAACATTGATTCTATGCCGCTATGTATTTTAACCATTTCTCTAGTTAAAAATATAATACTGCGCTACTTATTCTAAGTCACCGATTTAAAAGAATGCTCACACCTTATAAATAGCTCACACCTTATAAATATATCCATGCGACTAGTTCCCTGGCTAATTCTTATCGATTTCAGTTCCAGCTGGAATCCTATATTCCTTTCAATGCCATGTGTTTATCGACTCACTCACAGGCAAACTCATTAAACTCTTCTACTTTCTCGGAAGGCCTGCATCCTTTTTCTATTTTTTATATCCTATCTTGTAAAATGGGATAAGATGCTTCCACTATGCTCAAAGCAGCCCATTAACTGGTGCTTGCTCTTTGAAAAGGATGCCTATATTATGCCCATCGAAGCCCTCCACTATAAGCTTTTCATGATTGATTCCTTTTTTAGCCGCTGCCATTTCAGTTTTGGCAAACAACAGTCTTATGATTATTTCGTTACATACAAAATGGTTGTATGGTGCTCTTTAATTCTTGGATCATGCGGACCGCCTACCTCCACTACAAATAGAGATTTTGCAATAACAACAAATCAAATATTCTGATTAAGACTTCAAAATGCATGACATGGTGACAAGAAAATGCATCAACGTAATTAGCCCCACGGATGTGTAATTCCACTTTTAAATATAATCCAGTCATCAGCTAAACACAATCGTCTCTTTTACCTCCTTATTTGTTGACAACATCCTAAGCCTATCACCTAAGATTCAAAAGCCCCTTGTGCCACATTACCATGTCATCTTATGCTGCTTATTCAAGTAAGCTCCTTCCGTGTTCAAGGGTGGAGAGGCAGCAGGCAGCGATAGGTATACAACGGTAAAGAGCTCAGTGTGAGTTTTCGAAATTGCAAATTTGGATCAAGGATGTAGGGAGTCAATGGAAATATGCTTTACACCCAAGGGAATTTTATTTTGCATTAGACAAACATAAGAAACTATGGAATCTCATCTTTATAAAATAATGTGTGCAAAGTACAAAGAAGTGAAGCTATCATACTATAATCCAGATTCGTCATCTAGGTGGCAATAGAAATGGAAATTTATACTCTCAGTTTAAACATGCAAAATAGCGTTTACAGATTGTTAGATATTCTTTGAAATAAAAAGCTCATTTTTTAGATCTGCAAAACATTAATTGAGAAAAGAAATTCATAGAAAACAAGAATTCCATAACCATTTTTTTCCCAAAGGAAAGCTTATCACGTACAATGCCATTATTTTATTAAAGCTTTATGATAAAAGATTTACTTCAATTTTTTTAAAATAAATGAAATACAACTCAAAGGGCAATATCAACAAAACGATTGGAAATACTAAATATAAAGATGTACATAGCATTGCATACCATCTCTGCTCACAAATAATCCAAAAACTGGATGTAGACCCAAGTTTCAGAATTAAGTGAACGAAAATTGGTTATATCCAACCAGTTTTGAGTTTATACCTATTACTATACTATAACACCAGCATTCTGTTCCATTATAAATCTAAAAACTAGGCTGACACCTTAAAGAAAAGCTGGACAACTTAACTATTACCATCAGTATGTTGATGAAGTATGGCATATAAGATGCATCTCCTGTATACCACGGGAGAAAACAGGCTGTCCCCAACCCAACCTAACTAACCTTCACTGAAAGCAAATCGGTGTTCTTATGAGAATCTTGAGATAGCAAGCGCAAACATGTTTTTCCCAAGATTCTACTATATTTTAATGTTTCTATTAAAGAAAGTTTGGGATCAATTCAAAATAGCTGTAACTGCCACCCATTACCAGTACGATTATCACTTACTGTCCATTCCATATATAGCAATTGCCCTACTAAGCGAACTCCTAATCAGAAAATGCAAGGGTTAAATTGCATCCCTCGCTATGCAAAATTACAAGTTTTAGTCTTCTTGAACATTGACCAACTCATACTCCACAAGAGAGAGATTATTCTCCTCCTTCACCACGAATTCTGCAGGCTCAGTCACCTCAATCCTACCCCATTTATCAACAGCAAGTCGCATTGAACCTTTAAACATGTCAATCTTGGCATTGCGTAAGATAACTGTAGACCCTTCCTTCATAAGATCCACTGTCAAAACACGCAAAAACTACCAAATGAGAACAAAAACACTAAACCAAACAATACATCAATGCCAGAAACACAAACTAGAGAATATACAGTCAATACTAGAAAAATGTATTTCAAATAGTGGGCAAAAAAATACGATAACCAAACATATCACCATATCTGCATTTAAAATCTAATAAGCTCTCTTTCAACATAATACTTTTCCTGGCTTTTAACAATTTGCCTAGTATTCAGTCAATAAAACAAGGACACACACTTCAGAGTAAATGTATATAAATATGCCATAAACTTTGTTGCAATAAATAACCCGGCACTCCCACAAACACAAAATAGAGAATGCTGGAAATAAATCTGTATAGTGAACCGAGTGACCATATTTCTAGTTCACCATATTTCTAAAATTTCTAGTAGAGCGAAACATAACTACCCATAAATGATTATGGGAAGACCAGAAAGGCATGTTCTAGAAATATTGGAGCCCAATAACTTGTCAATTTTTGACGACGGGCATCATGCATTGGGGAGTAGAAAAATTTTTAAATCCCAAATGTGGACCACAATGAATAGTACCAGTCTAAATTCATTTTAACCCTGGATCAGTCTAAATCCATAATAGAGCACTTCAAGTGATCAAGTCCTCAGACAACAATGAAAGGTACCAGTCTAAATCTATTTTAACCCTAGATCTATCAAATCCTTCGAGGTAAAAACTTTTCCACAACTTTTTTACCATTAAGAAGATTTCCACCTCAAAAGAATTTGATCCTTCTTGGTGCTTCTTGGTGCTTACAGGGACCAAATCCTATCAAGGTGCAAGCTTGATGCTTACATGACCAAATCCTACCAAGGTGTAACCTTTGCTTCAAATTTTTGCACCATTAAAAATGACTGCACCTCAAAGGAATTTGAATTAAATCCTTCTAAGCACAAGGAATTTGATTTAGATCCTTCTGAGCACAACAAGGAATTTGATTTAGATCCTTCTGAGAACAACAAGGAGACATCTCATATGGAATCTTGGGTCAATTTAGCCAAATGATAATAACTTGCAGTTGTAATGTAGGATAGAAAATTAGGTCAATAAAAGCAAAGAACACGCCGTCAAAGTTGATGGACGTGATAGCCATAAAAGTGCTGTGGGCGAAAAGAATTATGGGTATAATCCACATACTGGTTGTGGGTTCGTGAAAAATGAATAACCTTATCTCAACATTTGAACACAGAAATAGAAGTTTAAATGGTTGGTGGAACGAGGGAGACAAGATAAAAGATGTAGTTAATTTTCCCTTTGGACTTGAGTTGCATTAATGTATCTGTGTCTCTGTTTAAATATCTGTTTGATGTATCGAGAAAACAAGTTGTATGCATTTTCCTTTTTTCTTATCATATAGTGCTATAGTGCTATCCAATTGGCCAAGTGACTGACAGCTAATTTGCTTAACTCCTCTATTATACACAAATTTTATCAGCCCCGAGGGTTAACTCTGAAGCAGGTCAAGCGATCACCTGAAGCAGGTCAAGAGATCATGAGCTAGGCGAGAATCTGAGATCTCTAGGGAGGCCATTCTTGATCTTATTGGGTTTAGGTTCCATAATCAGGGTCCACGGAAGGAAGACGGTTTACCATTGGGGTTAAGCTCCATAATGAGAGTCCAGGGAAGGGCGGTTTACCAGGTTAACCGGTTACCAGGAATAACAGTTTACCCCGCAGTCCGCCGTTACTGTGAAGGACGGTTTACCAGCTACCAGAACAGGCAGTTTACCTCGCCCGCCGTTACTGTGCATTAATCATAGTTTACCCCCATTTACCATCCATTTTACCCATTTTAACCTCATTTACCACTGGGTAAATTACGATTACTCAGAGGCTAAGCAGGTACTCAAGGTTTTTTTTTTCAAAAGGTTATTCTTGGAAAAATATACAAATATTATCGCAGAAACCCTTGTAAGAATCCCTGAAATGGTTGACAAAATATGTAGCAATGTGTAAAAGACTAATAGTAAGCTAATTTGTTTTGCCATTTCAATTACATAAACGAGTGCCTTATCAGGACATACCTTCGAACCGATTCCTATTTGACAAAATATGCAGCAATGTGTAAAAGAGTAATAGTAAGCTATTTTTTTTGCCATTTCAATTACACACATCATGATTCATATGAATCCTGGTAATCCAGGTCTCTAACCCAAAAGGTGTCTCTGTCTACTTTTAATATAAGCAAATGCCTTAGCACGACATACCTTCGAACCGATTCCTCTTTCCATACATATGGCATGTAAAAGGCAGATAAATGACAACATCTGTTGGGTGAAAATAAGAAAAATTCATGAAACGCTCGTCAGATAGGGAAAGAAGGGTACCTTGCTCGTTTCTGGCCGTGAAAATAACGATGCCCGTTTCGTCACCAATTAAACATTCAGCGATTCGCATTTGACGGACTTGGCTGTCAGGACGCCCCTTCTGAAGAACAATCTTGGCACTTGTTACCTTCACTATCAAATTGTGGCCAGAAGTTCCAGGTCGAAGCTGATCAATCTTGGTAAAGACGGGCTTCCTCAAACTCGAATTGGGATTGGAATTTGGAGACGACATTGTTTCTCTCTCTCCTCAACACGAAACCCTAAAAAAGGTGTGCTGAAAAAACACTCTCAACAATCGAACAAAAATCACAGTATGAGATGGAATTTAAGAAAATAAAAGCAACCATACATACGGGATCGGATGGTGTGGGAACACGGTCTGGCAAAAGACGGATCACGATTTAAGAAGATAAATTCCAAGATTTCTTTGTTTAAAAAACGTTTCCCCTCAGGAAAATGAACCGATTTCCAAACAGGAAAATCGAAGGGGCATTCTCTCTCAATATATGTCACTCACCTATTTGCTTGAACCTTTCTCCGTATCGGCAGCCACCACCCGGAGTTAGGGAACGAGCGTATTTCGACACCTATATACCAACAGGAGGTTGAGGCGCCGCGATGAAGAGAGATGAAGGAAGCGGGAACTATTTAGCCACAGCTGGAAATGTTTATTGAGCGGCCGTGTTGGATATTAATCTCGACACTCGGTAGGGCAATGGCATGCAGCGAATAACAATCATTAAGCATCCACAGTATATATCATTTGGCTTGATTTAGTGGTAAATTGGTTAGAGTTTTTTTATCATTAACCTAAGTTTGATTATTTAAAGAAGTGGTCTTCGGCATCTAAAATTGGGACTTCGAACATTGACAATATCCATGAGTGATAATTTATTAATTCCAAATTTCCAACCCAAAAAAGTATGAGCAATGTTTTTGTTCCAAAATAAAAATTGTATATCCTATATATATCATTTTGGGCTGAGTAAAATAATTGAAATAGTTTACCAAATATACACGTCACTTATAAATGTGGAGTAACATAGTTGTTTCTTGGCTTTGAAGAAGGTATGCTCTAATTGTGATAGTCCAACTTCCAATACTAAGGTGGATACCTCGATACCTCATTTACGAGAGAAGAAAAACAATAAGAACACAACAACATTGCAACATTGTATAATGTGAAAACAACATTTACATAATATTTGTGGTGAATTTCGCTGGATAAGAGAGAAACCAATATTATTATTATTCAAAGTACAACAAAAATTAATTAAGAATGCCATCCCAATACGACCACCTAGTTGAAGCTAGCATGAGTATGGGCATCATGCAAAGGTTGTAGTGTAAATACACTATGAATTGGCCATTTTTTGGTTATTTAAAATAATGGAAAGGGAAATTGGTATTTTTTTTATTTTTTTTTTGCCTAAGAATCATTTTTGGATATATGGAATGGTTCAAGTAATTATGATTTATTATGTTCTTTGATTATATTAGAGTTTATCAGTTGATACAATATATTGCAAATATCAAAGGTTAACATTGCAAAATCCAATTGCGGTAATTTTTTTATTGAAAACAACAATTTTATTTTGCCAAAAACTACCTAATAAGATGTAACATACCCATAAAACCTATTAAAATGCATATATAAAACAAATTTATTTTACATTAGCCATGGGTTATGAACATTCATTCCTAAGCTTAATTGTTTCTGCAACAGTCCTTCCGTATATAAAAAGGTCCCTCCCGCAAAAGAAACTCCCTTCCGCAATTTCATTTCTGCAATGCGGAATACAGATTGCGGATATCGCTTAATTCTTTTATAATCTTACCATTTCTGCATTCCCACTTCCGCAATTCAGATTGCAGATTGCGGAGCCTTGTGTATTTTAATCAATTTTTCTTTTTGCTTTCTGCATTCTGCAATGTGGCTTGCAAATTGCGAAAAGCCTTATAATTTTCACAACTTTCCTTTCCACTTTCCGCATTCCGCAATGCGGATTACGGATTACGGAAGCCTTAACATTTTTACGATTTTTTCTTTCTACTTCTGCAACACAAATTGCGGAAAGCCTTATAATTATTACAACTTTCCTTTCGCGATGAGGATTGCAGAAACACTTACATCCTTCTCAGTTTTATCCTCCGCTTTCCATAAGGTGGATTGCGGAAACACTTAATTCCTTAATAGATTGACTTCTCATTTCCGCTTTTCGCAATGTGGATTGCGGAAAGTCCTTATCCTTATTATATTTTTAACCTTGTTTTCGCTTCCGCAATACGAATTTCAGAAACACCCCAATTCCTTTAAAAATATTATTTGTTTCTGCTTTCCGTAATGCGGATTGCGGATTGCGAAAACACCCCATTTCCTTATAAGCTTTACTCTGCTTTCCACTCCTGCAATGCAGATTGCGAGATGCGGAAACACTTGAATTCTGTATACATTTTAGGCTTATGCAGGCCTTCCGACCCCGAGGTTTTTCACCTACCTTCTTTATGTTTCCTTGGCAAGACTAAAGAGTTTCCAACCCTTGATGGTCTCACAGCTTGAAGCCGATTGAGTTACTTAGACAAGCTAGGCTTAGGTATTTTTGGTAGTGTACAGTAGCCAATTTCCTAAGAACTTTAGAAGCCAAGCTCTCCTTCACAGTTTTACCCTCCCTTAGGAATTTAAGGTATTATACTGAGGCTTCACTGAACAGGAAAGGGAATAAACCCAGGAGAGCACATTGGCTTCCCTACCAGCGGTCCCTCAGGCTAGCTTTAACAAGGAATCATACAACATCCTAGTAACCATTTATAGAAACACTATTACATCATTTGAGCAACCAATATCACAAAATGCAAGTCATAGTCATTCAGAACAAAGTATGAGTATACACTAGCTCATAAGCAACATTTTCATTAATAAATCTAAAACTGGCATCTATCATTTCATAAAACATTGAAACACACATTTCACATATACATATATACCCTAAGCTCAATAGATTTGCATAAGCATAAACCCAGTAATGAAACCTGTTTGTAAAGCTAGCTATAATGAAAAGGGGACTACCACGTTCCACCCAACCGTAGATTAGGCACAAATCTGCTCTATCCTCAATCGCCTCTGAGTTAAAAGATGCTTTGCAAGAGTGGAGACAACTAACCTCATTTCATTTTTCCAGGAAGAAATCACTTGCCTAACACAGAGTACTCACGCATCAAGCATTTCTCTCAACTCTTGCCTAACACAGAGTGCTCACACAGCAAGAGTTCATTCTTTCCCAACATACTCTTTTGCATATCTTCCTCTAGTTCCTAAGTCGCTTCCTCCGAGCTAAAGTGCTTCCATTGCACCATAACCCGAGCGACGACCCAGTACTGAAGTGTTGTTTATTTCCTGTCTAGAATGCTTAGAGGTTCCACTTGAAATTCTCCTTCTAGTTCCACCTGTACCACATTCCAGTCAATGAAATGAGTGGAATCATGTATATATTTCTTCAGCAATAAAATATGAAAAACATTATGAATTCTTAAGTGTGTTGGAAGAGCAAGTTTGTATGCCACGGATCCAATCCTTTCCAAGATTTGAAAAAGTCTGCAAAACCGTGGTGTTGATTTGGTACAGCTTCCCAATATCAGGGAGCTCTTTTTAGGCTTGAATCGGAGGTAAACATGATCTCTGACCGAAAATTCTTTGTGTTGTCTCTTCAAGTCAGCAAAACTCTTTTAGCAATCCTGCACCACCTTCAAGTTCTTTTGTACCATTCAAACAATCTGTCTCATTTCTTTTAACATTCCAGGTCCTACTATCAGTCGATCCACAAGTCTATCCCAGCTTACAGGGGTAGTACACTTTTTCCCATATAGGATTTCGAATGGGATCATCTTGGCTGAGGCCAGATAGCCATTATTGTATGCAAACTCTACCAGATGCAAATAGTCTTCCCACTTAGTGGGTCTTTCCATGACATACATCCTCAACATGTATTCAATGACTTGGTTTGTTCATTCTGTTTGTCCATCAGTTTCAGGGTGGTAGCTAGTGTTGAAATTTATCTCGGTTTCTAACCCTGCAAACAATGATTTCCAAAAGTTTGATGTAAACTTGACATCCCAGTCAGAAATTACCATCTTTGGTACTCCATTAAGTCGGAATACTTCCTTCAGAAATATTTATGCAACATTGACAGCCTTATAAGTTGATTTCACAGGAATAAAATGAGCAAACTTGCTTAACTTATCCACTACAACCATAATTGAATCATGTTGTTTTTGAGTTAATGGAAAACCTGTGATAAAATCCAAGGATATTACCTCCCATTTCCATTTGGGAATTGGCAAAGGTTGTAACAAACATGCTGGATGTTAATGTTTAGCCTTCACATGTTGACATTCCAAACATTTAGACAGATACTCAACTAAATATGCCTTTAATTTGGGCCAAAAGAATTGTTTTCTCAGGGTTGTGATCATCTTTTTGTAACCAGGCTGCCTTGCATAAGGAGGTCTGTGCATTTCATTTAGAACAAACAATTTCAAATCTGCAATGTTAGGCATGTATATTCTCCCTTTAAACCAAATTAACCCTTTTTGTTCTACTTTGAATTCTGTCACATTCAAGTTTACCTCGTCTTTCAGCAATTTATTTCGTAAATTTTCATATTCAGCATCATGGATGCTGATTGTTTTTATTTTTCTCATCAGATCACTTTCTGGTTGGATCATAGTAATCTCATATACTTCATGAGCTCATTGACTGAGTGCATCAACGACCCTATTCTCCTTACCCTTGATATGCTTTACTTCAAAATCGAATTCACTTAAGAGGGCCATCCATCTTGCTTGTCTGGAATTTAGCCCCGACTGAGTAAACATATTCTTTACACAGGTGTTGTCTATCAACAAAAGGAACCTTTTCCGTAACAGGTAGTGGCACCACATTTTTAAGGCATGCATTACTGCTGCCAATTCTAAATCATGCACTACATAATTTCATTCATGCTCTTTCAATTTGCGAGATTCATAACATACCATATGTCCTTCTTGATGTAATATTACCCCCAATCCTTCCTTACTAGCATATGTAAAGACTGCGTAGTCTTTATAGGGGTCAGCCACCTTTAGAATTGGACCCATGGTTAACAATTTTTTTAGATTTTCAAAGCTCTCTTAACACTTCAAGGACCACACAAACTTTACTCCTTTCTTTCACAAGGAAGTGTGGGATAGGCTATCTTTGAGAATCCATGGATGAATCATCGATAGTAACTGGTGAGTCCCGTGAAGGACTAAATGTCAGTGGAATCCTTAGGCACATGCCATCCTAAAATGGACTTTATCTTTTGTGGATCTACTGCGATCCCGTTTTCTGAGATGACATGACATAGGTAATGAATTTTGTTCTTGAAGAATTCACACTTTTCGAACTTAGCATACGGTTGATGCTCTCTTAAAATCTGTAAAACAATTTCCAAGTGCTGATAAAGTTCTTCCTTCGTCTTGGAGTAGATTAGGATGTCGTCAAGAAATATCAACACAAACTGATCTAGGTACTTGTTGAAAATACTATTCATCAGGCACATGAATGTAGCAGGGGCATTGGTTAAGCCGAAAGGAATTACTATGAATTCGTAGTGCCCATATCGAGTCTTGAAGGTTGTTTTATTGACATCTTATCCTTTAATCCTGATTTGGTGATATCCAGACTGCAAATCTAACTTGGAGAAGATTTTAGCTCCCCCCACTTGATCAAATAGATCATTAATCCGAGGCAGAGGATACTTGTTATTGATGGTTACTTTATTAAGTTATCTGTAATCTATGCAAAGTCTTAGAGTCCCCATCCCTTTTCTTAACAAATAAAACTGGTGCTCCCCAAGGAGACACACTGGGTCTGATGTGACCCTTATCTAGCAATTCTTGTAACTGAATTTTCAATTCGATTAACTTAGGGATGCTCATATGATAAGGTATCTTAGATACCGGTGCAGACCCAGGCACAATCTCAATGGGGAAATCTATTTCTCGTTGAGGGGGTAGTCCTAGTATCTCTTCTGGAAATACATACATAAACTTATTTAAGATTGGGTGGTATTTTACTTGTGTTTCACCTTCATTAAGGAGCAGGTCAATGACCCATACGCATCCAGTTTACAACCCTTTCTCATACACCTTTTTAATTGCATGGCAGACATTTGCCTCAAGGAGACAGGTTTAATGACACCTTCTACCTTTCTAATAATTTGATCCTCATCCACATAAGTAAAGGTTTTATCAAAACAATTCAATATTAATTTATACTTTGCTAACCAATCCATGCCAATAATCATATCATATGACCCTAAAGGCAAAACATTCAGATTAATCCTAATCACATGATCCCTTATTTTAACTTCACAATCAAGAATAAACTCAGTTACCTTTCTCCTGGCTGCAATAGCCAATTGGATTGACTAGGGTTTTGCATGCCTTACATTGGCGAGTGGGCAGTCCTCCATCACCTTGGGAGTGATGTAACTTAAGGTAGCCCCCAGATCAATTAGTATTGAAAGACTTCGATTAGAGATAGTGCCTTCGATCTCCACAATTGCAGATTGATAATCTGCTTATCGATTCTCCAAGGCTGCATTAATCTGGTGGTAACTTTTCCCAACTTCCCCAACAGTGGAAGCTTCTTGCAGGATGTGAACAGCCTTATTAGATTGGTTGAGGCGTGGGCAGTTCCTTCGCAAGTGGGTCTCTCCACATTCCCAACATTTCAGGGGTCCTTAGGGACTCCCATCGTCCCCTTAGGTCCAAAGTTCCCATGCTTATAATTCTTCTATGGATGCTGTTCATTGTTGCTGTAGGAATTTCCTTCTGGATTCCTTCGGATGTTCCTGAAGGGTGGGGGTTGGAAGCCCTTCTTCCGTTAGTTGAAATTTTCATGTTCTTTACCCTTTCAAACCTTGGAGAGGTCATTCGTCTGTTTATACTGTTCAAAACACAACCTTGCCTTTCTTAAGGCTTCATCCAAGGTTTTGGGATTGTCAAATTCAATCTGGTCCTTATAAGACTGCGGCAAGCAACTCAAGAACCTCTGCACTTTCACTTTTTCTTCTTTAATATATGGCACGAACTGCAACATATCAAGAAATTTGTTAATGAGGTCTTTTGTATTCATTTGGTCGAGTTTCCATTCATCAAATTCCTTGGTCTTTCTCTCGTAGTAGCTTTCTGACAAATATTACTTCTTGAAGAACTTCTTGAATTTCGACCATTCCAGGTTCTTCTCTTTTATTCCCTTGGAAATATTAAGATCCTGCCACCAAATACTGGCCCTTCCCTTCAAGTTGTAGATGGCCATTCTCATCTTCATGTTTCTAGAGTAATTATAAATTTGAAAGTACTTCTTAATGTCTAGCAGCCAAGCCTCTGCTTCTTCTTCGGTCTAGGATTCACCGTTGAAGCTGGTTGGCTTGATCTTTTTAAACTCTCCTTCCAAGTGATTGATTTTTCTTTTTCCGGCCCACTTGGATCGATTCTCAGATTTTTGAGTTCCATTGGAGGAACTGTCTTTTCTTTCGGCACTTTCTAGAACTTCGGGGTCCCTCTCAATCTCTGTTTGGGGTTTTTCCTCATTATTCTTCTCCTGCAAACTTTGCAACAGTGTCTCATTAATATCCTGCTGCCTTTCTTGAGCCTTCTTTAGCTGCTCATTATCTGCTTTGAAGCTCTGTATTTCTATGATCAAATTCCTCATTATTTCCAGAACTTGACTGGCTTCAGAGTGTTCCTGCTCTGGTTGCGATGTGCACGGTGTTGGTGCACCTTCTTCAGTTCGATCTACATTCTCACTTTGTGAGGCAATTGCTATATCCTTTTACAGAACAATTTTGCATGTGCACAAAACATTCCAACACAAATTGTTATGATTAGAACAAAGTTTTCCATAATTCAGCGGAACTAGATGTTCCCAAAAGGCGACAGGGTTGAAACTTGTAGCTCTAATACCATATGTAACATACCTATATAACATGTTAAAATGAATATATAAAAAAATATTTTACATAAGTCATGGGCCATGAACATTCATTGCTAAGATTAATCGTTTCTGCAATAGTCCTTCCACATATAAAAAGGTCCTTGCTGCAAAAGAAACTCCCTTCCGCAGTTCTGCTTCCGCAATGCGGATTGGGGATTGCAAAGATCGCTTAATTCTTTTATAATCTTACCCTTCCGCATTCTATCTTTCGCAATGAAAATTGCGGAGCCCCATGTATTTTAATTAGTTTTTCTTTCTACTTTTCGCATTCCGCAATGTGGGTTGCAGATTGCGGAAAGCCTTATAATTTTCACAACTTTCCTTTTCGCTTTCCGCATTCCGCAATGCGGATAGCGGATAGCGGATTGCGGAAACCTTAACATTTTTACAATTTTTCCTTTCCTCTTTCATAATGCGGATTGTGGAATGCAGAAAGCCTTATAATTTTTACAACTTTCCTTTCCGCTTTCTGCATTTTGCAATGCGGATTGCGGAAACACTCACATTCTTCTGAGTTTTATGCTTTGATTTTCAATTTCTGTAAGGAGGATTGCAGATTGCTGAACCACTTAATTCCTTTATAGATTGACTTCACATTTCTGCTTTCAGCAATACGTATTCTGGATTGCAAAAAGTCCTTATCCTTATTATATTTTCAACCTTGTTTCCACTTTCGCAATGCGGATTTCAAAAACACCCCAATTCCTTAAAAAAATTCTTTGTTTCCTCTTTCCTTATAAATTTCAAAAACAACCCATTTCCTTATAAACTTTACTCTACTTTACTCTCCGTAGCTAGGAATATTGCACCTCTTGCGTACAAGAGTTGTTCCTCTATTTTGAATGGTTCAGATCTAGAACAAATGAGAGACAAAGGATGGAAGGCTTCCCCTATAAGGTGTAGACATATGGAATGAGTCCTTTGGCTATTCTAAAGTATGACATGGGTGTCTCTTGTGGTGATAAGTCTCCATGGATGTTCCTGCACAAACATATCAACTAGACAAGCAATATCAAAGGCACTAGAATATAATCCAAAGTTCTATGCTAGTGACTAAGGAATCCAATAATAAACAACATGTTTAAAACATAACACAGTTTATGGTAAAGGAACCAGCTTTGCATTGAAGATGAAGAAGAAAGCTTATAACCATCACCTTAGTGTTGTGATGATCCTTCACAATGAATCCTTGCCTTTAACTTCACCTTTCCTCCAAAGACTCAAGAATGATTTTGGCAGAGTGTGGGTATGCAACACAATTCTTCCTCCTCCTTCCCACGGGGGATGAGCCAGTATTTAAAGGCATGGGAGGATAGGTATGGTTGAGGTGGAGATAAGATCCAAAAAGGAAGGACCTCGAGCTGCATTTGGTCCTAAACCATAGAGATGAGGCTCCACGGAGGTAAGCTTTGAGAAGCCTCTCGAAGCTTCCTTTTTTGCCTTTAAAACTCGAGCACCGCGCTTTTGATGAAGAAAACAGGAGGTGTTGAGGGGGTAACTCTCTTTCAATGAAGGGAAAGAGCAATGGTACCACTCTTTTGTTGCGTAAAAGGAGCATTGCTGACTTAGGTAACACTCTTCATCGATGGAGAAGGAGTGTTACTGGCTCAAAACAAGGAAAATTGCAAGGGAATAGTTTCTTCCTTTCATTTCTCTAAGGAAACTCTAAGGGATTGGAGCATACAAAGGAATACCTATCTCATAACATGATGGTGACGAGATTTAGGTGTAACACGCTCCCGCAATGTAGATTGCAGGTTGCGGAAACACTTGAATTCTGTATACATTTTAGGCTTTCGCAGACCTTTTGACCCCAAGGTTTTTCACCTACCTTCTCCGTGTTTCATTGGCAAGACTAAGGAGTTTCCAACCCTCGATGGACTCACATATTGACGCCGATTGAGTTACTTAGAGTAGCTCAGGATTAGGTATTTTTGGTAGTGTACAGTGGCTAGCTTCCTAATAAATTCAGCATCCAAGCTCTCCTTCACAATTTTACCCTCCCTTAGGAATTTAAGGTATTATACAGGGGCTTCACTTAACAGGAAAGGGGCTAAACCCAGGAGAGCACATTGGCTTCCCTACCAGGGGTCCCTTCAGCTTGCTTTAACAAGGAATCATACAACATCCTGGAAACTCTTTATAGAAACACTAATACATCATTTGAGCAACCAATATCACAAAATGCAAGTCATAATCATTCAGAACATAGTATGAGTATACACCAGCTCATTACCAACATTTTCAGTAATAAAGCTAAAACTGGCATCTATCATTTCATAAAACATTGAAACACACATTTCACATATACAGATATACCCTGAGCTCAATAGATTTTCATAAGCATAAACCCAGTAATGAAACTTGTTTGTAAAGTGAGCCGCAATGAAAAGGGGATAGCCATGTTCCACCCAACCGTAGATTAGGTGCGGATCTTCTATGTCATCAATCACCCCTGAGCTAAACGATGCTTTCCAAGAGTAAAGACAGCTAACCACAGTTCAGTTTTCTAGACATAAATCACTTGCCTAACACAGAGTGCTCATGCAACAAGTATTTCTCTCAACTCTTTCCTAACACGAAGTGCTCACAGAGAAAGAGTTCATTCTTTCCTAGCATACTCCATCGCGTCCTTCCTCCTCGCATATGCTATCTTATAGTTTGGTTTCCTAGGTCTTAATTTGCAATTATGGTCCATTCCCCAAGGAATCCCCATCAACCACTGCATTCCCTAATTTCTCCAGGGTTTGCCTCATCTTGTTTTGTAGCTACGGTCCATTCACCATTGAATCCCTGTCAACCACTGCGCCCTAATTTCTCCAGGGCCTGTCCGGTGCCATTAAGATGTTCCAATACCTGGTGTACTTCCCCGAGGTTTAGTTCTCTACGTCTCCTCCTCTTTCACACATAGTCTCCTCTTTTAATGTGGCTTGTCCATTTCATTCTGAATTTCATTAAAGGAAAAATGTAGCGGTTACAACTGTCCTCCAGGGACAGTTTGGACGGATTCTGTAATCAACCTAACTCATCAAAAAATACAGTCGAGATTTAATATTACAAATGATGTTTATAAATCAGGGGATATTACATCCACACCCCCTTATTACAACATTGTCCATAATGTTCTCATTCTTCCTCTACATCTTCTGGAAATAAACCCGGGTACTTCTTTCGCATATCTTCCTCTAGTTCCCAAATCGCCTCCTCCAGGATAAAGTGCTTCCATTGCACCTTAACCCAAGCGACGACTTGGTTCCAAAGTGTTGTTTCTTTCCTTTCCAGAATGTGCAAAGGTTCCGCCTGTACCACATTCCAATCAATGATATGAGTGGAATCATGTATATATTTCTTCAGCAATGAAATATGAAAAACATTATGAATTCTTAAGTGTGCTAGAAGAGCAAGTTTGTATGCCATGGATCCAATCCTTTCCAAGATTTGAAAGGGTCCATCGAACCATGGTGGTAATTTGGTACAACTTACCAATCTCAGGGAGCTCTTTTTGGGCTTGACTCGGAGGTAAACATGATCTCTGACCGAAATTTTTTTATGTTGTCTCTTCAAGTCAGCATAACTCTTTTGGCGATCCTGTGTCATCTTCAAGTTATTTTGTACCTTTCGAACAGTATGTCTTGTTTCTTCTAACATTTCAGGTCCTACTATCAGTCGACCCACAAGCCTATCCCAACTAATAGGGGTAGTACAATTTTTCCCATACAGGATTTTGAATTGGCTCATCTTGGCTGAGGCCTAATAGCCATTATTGTATGCAAACTCTACTAGATGCAAATAGTCTTCTCACTTAGTGGGCCTTTCCATGACATACATCCTCAGCATGTCTTGAATGAATTGGTTTTTTCGTTCTGTTTGTCCATCGGTTTCATGGTGGTAGCCAATGCTGAAATTTATCTTGGTTTCTAACACTGCAAACAATGATTTCCAAAAGTTTGATGTAAACTTGACATCTCGGTCAAAAATTACCACCTTTGGTACTCCATGAAGTCAGAATACTTCCTTTAGAAATATTTATGCAACATTGACAACCTTATAAGTTGATTTCACAAGAATAAAATGAGCATACTTGCTTAACTTATCCAATACAACCATAATTGAATCATGTTGTTTTTGAGTTAATGGAAAACCTGTGATAAAATCCAAGGATATTACCTCCCATTTCCATTCAGGAATTGGCAAAGGTTGTAACAAATTTGTTGGATGTTGATGTTCAGCCTTCACCTGTTAAAATTCCAAACATTTAGATAGACAATCAACTAAATCTGCCTTTAATTTGGGCCAAAAGAATTGTTTTCTCAGGGTTGTGATCATATTTTGGTAACCAGGGTGCCTTGCATAATGAGGTATGTGCATTTCATTTAGAACAATCAATTTTAAATTTGCAATGTTAGGAATCTTTATTCTCCCTTTAAACCAAATTAACCCTTCATGGTCTACTTTGAATTCTGTCCCATTCAAGTTTACCTCATCTTTCTGCAATTTATTTAGTAAATTTTCATATTCACCGTCATGGATGCTGACCATTTTTATTTTGCTCATCATATCACTTTCTGGTTGGCTCATAGTAATCTCATATATCTTGTGAGCTCGTCGACTGAGTGCATCAACCACCCTATTCTCCTTACCCTTGATATGCTTTACTTCAAAATCAAATTCACTTAAGAAGGACATCCATCTTGCTTGTTTGGCATTTAGCCCTAGCTGAGTAAACATATTCTTTACATAGGTGTTGTTTTTCAACAAAATGAACCTTTTCACTAACAAGTAGTGGCACCACTTTTTTAAGGCATGCACTATTGCTTCCAATTCTAGATCATGCACTACATAATTCTGTTCTGCTCTTTCAATTTGCGAGATTCATAACATACCACATGTCCTTCTTGAGATAATATTCCCCCCAATCCTTTCTTACTAGCATTTGTATAGGCTGTGTAGTCTTTATAGGGTTCAACCACGTTTAAAATTGGAGCCATGGTTAACAATCTTTTTAGATTTTCAAATCTCTCTTTACACTTCAAGGACTACACAAAATTTATTCCTTTCTTTTGCAAGGAAGTGATGGGATAGGCTATCTCTGAGAATCCATGGATGAATTGTTAGTAGTAACCGGCGAGTCCCATGAAGGACCGAATGTCCGTGACATCCTTAGGCACAGGTCATTCAAAAATAGCCTTTATCTTTTGTGGATCTACCGCGATCCTGTTTTTTGAGCTGACATGACCTAGGTACTGAATTTCATTCTTAAAGAATTCACACTTTTCAAACTTAGCATACAATTGATGCTCTCTTAAGGTCTGTAAAACAATTTCCAAGTGTTGATGATGTTCTTCCTTCATCTTGGAGTAGATTAGGATGTCGTCAAGAAATATCAACACAAATTGATCTAGGTACTTGTTGAAAATACTATTCATTAGGAACATGAATGTAGCAGGGGCATTGGTTAAGCCGAAAGGAATTACTATGAATTCGTAGTGTCCATATCGGGTCCTGAAGGCTGTTTTATTTACATCTTCTCCTTTAATCCTGATTTGGTGATAACCAGACCGCAAATCTAACTTTGAGAATATTTTAGCTCCACCCTCTTGATCAAACAGATCATTAATCCGAGGCAGAGTATACTTGTTCTTGATGGTTACTTTATTCAGTTGTATGTAATCTATGCAAAGTCTTAGAGTCTCATCCTTTTTCTTAACAAATAAAAATGGTGCTCCCCAAGGAGACACCCTAGGTCTGATGTAACCCTTATCTATCAGTTCTTGTAACTGAATTTTCAATTCCGTTAACTCAGGGATGCTCATACGATAAGGTATCTTGGATACCAATGCAGACCCAGGCACAATCTCATTGGAGAAATATATTTCTCGTTGAGGGGATAGTCCTAGTATCTCTTTTAGAAATACATCCATAAACTTACTTAAGACTGAGTAGTCTTTTACCTATGTTTGACCTTCATTAAGGAGAAGGTCAACGACCCGTACCACATACAATTTACAACCCTTTCTCATAAACCTTTTTAATTGCATGGAAGACATTTACCTCAAGGAGACAAGTTTAATGACACCTTCTACCTTCCTAATAATTTGATCCTCATCCACATAAGTAAATGTTTTATCAAAACAATTCAATATTACTTTATATTTTGCTTGCAAATCCATGCCAATAATCATATCATATCACCTTAAAGGAAAAATATTCAGATTAATCCTAATCACATGATCCTCTATTTTAAATTCACAGTCAACAGTAAACTTAGTTACCTTTCTCCTGGCTCCAATAGCCAATTGGACTGACCAGGGTTTTGCATGCCTTACCTTGGCGTGCTGGCAGTACTCCATCACATTTGGAGTGATGTAACTTAAGATAGCCCCTGGATGAATTAGTATAGAAAGACTTCGGTTAGAGATAGTACCTTCGATCTCCACAATTGTAGTTTGATAATCCCCTTGTCGATTCTCCAGAGATGCATTAATCTAGTGGTAACTTTTCCCAACTTCCCCAACAGTGGAAGCTTCTTGCAGGCTGTGAACAACCTTAGTAGATTGGTTGAGGCATGGGAAGTTCCTTCACAAGTGGGGCTCTCCATATTCCAAACATTTCAGGGGGTCCTTAGGGCTTCCCATCATCCCCTTAGGTTCAAGGTTCACATGCTTATAATTCTTATGTGGAAGTTATTCATTGTTGATGTAGGAATTTCCTTGCGGATTCCTTGGCATGTTCATGAAGGGTGGGGGTTGGAATCCCTTCTCCCTTGGTTGAAATTTTCATGTTCTTTACCCTTCTAGACCTTAGAGAGATCATTCCTCTGTTTGTATTGTTCAAAACACAACCTTTCCTCTCTTAAGGCTTCATCCAAGGTTTTGGGATTGTCAAATTCAATCTGGTCCTTATAAAACTATGACAAGTAACTCAATAAGCTTTGCACTTTCACTCTTTCTTCTTTAATATATGACACGAGTTGCAACAGATCAAGAAAATTTCTAATGAGGTCCTATAGATTCATTTGGTCTAGTTTTAATTCATAGAATTCCTTGGTCGTTCTCTCGTAGTAGCTTTCTGACAAATATTGCTTCTTGAAGAACTTCTTGAATTTTGACCATTCCAGGTTCTTCTCTTTTATTCCCTGGGAAATATTCAGATCCTGCCACCAAATGCCGGCCCTTCCATTCAGGCTGTAGATGGCCATTCTCACCTTCATGTTGCTAGAGTAATTATAAATTTGAAAGTACTTCTTAATGTCTAGTAGCCAAGCCTCTACTTCTTCTCCGGTCTTGGATTCTCCGTCGAAGCTGGTTGGCTTGATATTTTTAAACTCTCCTTCCAAGTGGTCACTTTTTCTTTTGCCGACCCACTTGGATTGATTCTCAGATTTTTGAGGAGGAACTGTATTTTCTTTCGATGATTTCTGGAACTTTTGGGTCCCTCCCATTATCTGTTTTGGGTTTTTCCCCATTATTCTTCTCTTGCAGACTTTGCAATAGTATCTCATTAATCTCCTGCTGCCTTTCATGAGCCTTATTTAGCTTCTCATTATCTGCTTTGAAGATCTGTATTTCTACAATCAAATTCCTCATTATTTACATCCACACCCCCTTATTGTGACACTGTCCATAATGTTCTTAGTCTTCCTCCATAGCTTCTGGAAATAAACATGGGTACTTCTTTTGCATATCTTCCTCTAGTTCCCAAGTCGTCTCCTCCAGGATAAAGTGCTTCCATTGCACCTTAACCCAAGCGATGAACCGGTTCCAAAGTGTTGTTTCTTTCCTGTCCAAAATGCGCAGAGGTTCCACTTGAAATTCTCCTTTTGGTTCAACCTGTACCACATTCCAGTCAGGGATATGAGTGGAATCATGTATATATTTATTCAACAATGAAATATGAAAAACATTATGAATTCTTAAGTGTGTTGGAAGAGCAAGTTTGTATGCCATGGATCCAATCCTTTCCAATATTTGAAAGGGTCCACAGAACCATGGTGCTAATTTGGTACAACTTCCCAATCTCAGGGAGCTCTTTTTGGGCTTGACTCGGAGGTAAACATGATCTCTGACTGAAAATTCTTTATGCTGTCTCTTCAAGTCATCATAACTCTTTTGGTGATCCTACGTCATCTTCAAGTTCTTTTGTACCTTTTGAACAGTTTGTCCCATTTCTTATAACATTTTAGGTCCTACTATTAGTCGATCCACACAGCTATCCCAGCTAATAGGGGTAGTACACTTTTTCCCATACAAAATTTCGAATTGCCTCATCTTGGATGAGGCCTAATAGCCATTATTGTATGCAAACTATACCAGATGCAAATAGTCTTCCCACTTAGTGGGCCTTTCCATGACATACATCCTTAGCATGTCTTCAATGACTTGGTTTGCTTGTTATGTTTGTCCATCGGTTTCAGGGTGGTAGATAGTGCTGAAATTTATCTCGGTTTCTAACACCGTAAACAATGATTTCCAAAAGTTTGATGTAAACTTGACATCCCAGTGAGAAATTACCATCTTTGGTACTCCATGAAATCGGAATACTTCCTTCAGAAATATTTCTGCAACATTGACAACCTTATAAGTTGATTTCACATGAATAAAATGAGCAGAATTGCTTAACTTATCCACGACAACCATAATTGAATCATGTTTTTTTTGAGTTAATGGAAAACCTATGATAAAATCCAAGGATATTACCTCCCATTTCCATTCGGGAATTGGCAAAGGTTGTAACACACCTACTGGATGTTGATGTTCAGCCTTCACCTATTGACATTCCAAACATTTAGACAGATAATCAATTAAAAATGGATTTAATTTGGTCCAAAAGAATTGTTTTCTCAAGGATGTGATCATCTTTTGGTAACTAGGGTGCCCTGCATAAGGAGGTATGTGTATTTCATTTATAACAAACCATTTTAAATCTACAACGTTAGGCATCTATATTCTCCCTTTAACCCAAATTAACCCTTTCTGGTATACTTTGAATTCTGTCTTCTTTCAACAATTTATTCAGTAAATTTTCATATTCAACATCATGGATGCTGACTGTTTTTATTCTTCTTGTCAGATCACTTTCTGGTTGGCTCATAGTAATCTCATATACTTCGTGAGCTTGTTGACTATGTGCATCAACCACCCTATTCTCCTTACCCTTGATATGCTTTACTTCAAAATTGAATTCACTTAAGAAGGCCATCCATCTTGCTTGTCTGGCATTTAGCCCCGACTGAGTAAACATATTCTTTACACATGTGTTGTCTATCAACAAAAGGAACCTTTTCCCTAATAGGCAGTGGCACCACATTTCTAAGGCATGCACTACTGCTGCCAATACTAGATCATGCACTACATAATTTTGTTCATGCTCTTTCAATTTACGAGATTCATAACATACCACGTGTCCTTCTTTAGATAATATTTCCCCCAATCCTTCCTTACTAGCATATGTACAGACTGTCTAGTCTTTATAGGGGTCAACCACCTTTAAAATTGGATCCATGGTTAACAATCTTTTTAGATTTTCAAAGCTCTATTGACACTTCAGGGACCACACAAACTTTACTCCTTTCTTTTGCAAGGAAGTGATGGGATAGGCTATCTTTGAGAATACATGGATGAATTGTTGGTAGTAAACGGTGAGTCCCATGAAGGACCGAATGCCAGCGTCATCCGTGGGCACATGCCATTCTAAAATAGACTTTATCTTTTGTGGATCTACCGCAATCTCGTTTTTTGCGATGACATGACCTAGGTACTGAATTTCATTCTTAAAGAATTCACACTTTTCGAACTTAGCATACATCTGATGCTCTCTTAAGGCCTGTAAAACAATTTCCAAGTGCTGATGATGTTCTTCCTCCGTATTGGAGTAGATTAGGATGTTGTCAAGAAATATCAACACAAACTGATCTAGGTACTTGTTGAAAATACTATTCATTAGGCACATGAATGTAGTAGGGGAATTGGTTAAGCCAAAAGGAATTACTACGAATTCGTAGTGTCCATATCGGGTCTTCAAGGATGTTTTATTTACATCTTCTCCTTTGATCCTGATTTGGTGATAACCAGATCACAAATCTAACTTGGAGAAGATTTTAGCTCCCCCCACTTGATCAAACAGATTATTAATCCAAGGCAGAGGATACTTGTTCTTGATGGTTACTTTATTCAGCTATCTATAATCTATGCAAAGTATTAGAGTCCCATCCCTTTTCTTAACAAATAAAACTGGTGCTCCCCAAGGAAACAAACTGGGTCTGATGCAACCCTTCTAGCAGTTCTTGTAACTTAATTTTCAATTCGGTTAACTCAGGGATGCTCATACAATAAGGTATCTTAGATACCAGTGCAGACCCAGGCACAATCTCAATGGAGAAATCTATTTCTCGTTGAGGGGGTAGTCCTGGTATCTCTTTTAGAAATACATCCATAAACTTACTTAATACTGGGTGGTCTTTTCCCTGTGTTTGACCTTCATTAAGGAGCAGGTCAGCGACCCGTACCGCATACAGTTTACAACCCTTTCTCATACACCTTTTTAATTGCATGACAAAGATTTGCCTCAAGGAGATAGGTTTAATGACACCTTCTACCTTCCTAATATTTTGATCCTCATCCACATTAGTAAAGGTTTTATAAAAACAATTCAATATTACTTTATACTTTGCTAATTAATCCATGCCAATAATCATATCATATGACCCTAAAGGAAAAACATTCAGATGAATCCTAATCACATGATCCCTTATTTTAACTTCACAATCAAAAATAAACTCAGTTACCTTTCTCTTGGATCCATTAGCTAATTGGAATGACCAGGGTTTCGCATGCCTTACCTTGGTGAGCTGGAAGTCCTCCATCACCTTGGGAGTGATGTAACTTAAGGTGGCCCGTAGATCAATTAGTATATAAATACTTCGGTTAGAGATAGTACCTTCTATCTCCACAATTGCAGATTGATAATCTGCTTGTTGATTCTCCAGGGATGCATTAATCTGGTGTTAATTTGGTGGTAACTTTTCCCAACTTCCCCAACAGTGGAAGATTCTTGCAGGATGTGAACAACCTTATTAGATTGGTTGAGGCGTGGGTAGTTCCTTCACAAGTGGGGCTCTCCACATTCCCAACATTTCAGGGTGTCTTTAGGGGCTCCCATTGCCCCCTTAGGTCCAAGGTTCACATGCTTATAATTATTTTGTGGAAGTTGTTCATTGTTGCTGTAGGAATTTCCTTGCAGATTCCTTGGCATGTCGCTGGAGGTTGGGGGTTGGAATCCTTGCTTCTGTTGGTTGAACTTTTCATGTTCTTTACCCTTCCATACCTTTGAGAGGTCATTCCTTTGTTTGTACTATTCAAAACACAACCTTTCCTTTCTTAAGGCTTCATCCAAGGTTTTGGGATTGTCAAATTCAATATGGTCCTTATAAGACTGCGACAAGCAACTCAAGAAGCTCTACACTTTCACTTTTTCTTCTTTAATATATGACATGAACTGCAACAGATCAAGAAATTTGTTATTGAGTTCCTCTATATTCATTTGGTCGAGTTTCAATTCATAGAATTCCTTGGTATTTCTCTCATAGTAGCTTTTTGACAAATATTGCTTCTTGAAGAACTTCTTGAATTCCAACCATTCCAGGTTCTTCTCTTTTATTGCCTGGGAAATCTTCAGATCCTGCCACCAAAAGCTGGCCCTTCCCTTCAGGTTGTAAATGGTCATTCTCACCTTCATGTTGCTAGAGTAATTATAAATTTGAAAGTAATTCTTAATTTCTTGCAGCCAAGCCTCTTCTTATTCTCTTTTTCCAACCCACTTGACTCGATTCTCATATTTTTGAGTTCCATTGGAGGAACTGTCTTTTCTTTCGACACTTTTTGGAACTTCTAGGTCCCTCCCAATCTGTGTTTGGAGTTTTCCCCCATAATTCTTCTCTTGTAGACTTTGAAACAGTATCTCATTAATCTCCTGCTTCCTTTCCTGGTCCTTCTTTAGATGCTCATTATCCACTTTGAAGCTCTGTATTTCTAAGATCAAATTCCTCGTTGTTTCCAGAACTTGATTGGCTTCAGAGTGTTCCTGCTCTGGTTGCGATGTGCACGGTGTTGATGCACCTTCTTCTGGTCGATCCACATTCTCACTTTGTGAGGCCATCGATGTATCCTGTTACAAAACAATTTTGCATGTGCACAAAATATTCCAACACAAATTGTTATGATTATAACAAAGTTTTCCATAATTCAACGGAACTAGATGTTCCCAAAAGGCGATAGGGTTGAAACCTGTAGCTTTGATACCATATGCAACATACCGATATAACCTGTTAAAATGCATATCCAAAAAAAATTTATTTTACATAAGTCATGGGCCATGAACATTCATTCCTAAGCTTAATCGTTTCTGCAACAATCCTTCCGCATATAAAAAGGTCCCTTCCACAAAAGAAACCCCCTTCTGCAATTTTGCTTCTGTAATGCGGATTATGGATTGCAGATATCACTTAATTATTTTATAATCTTACCCTACCGCATTCCCGCTTCCACAATGTAGATTGCGGATTGTGGAGCCCGATGTATTTTAATCAATTTTTCTTTCTGCTTTCCGCAATGTGGATTGCGGATTGCGAAAAGCCTTATAATTTTTACAACTTTCCTTTCCGCTTTTCGCATTCCGCAATGCAGATTGCGGATTGTGGAACGTTAACATTTTTACAATTTTCCCTTTCCGCTTTCCACTTCCGCAATACAAATTGTGAATGGCGGAAAGCCTTATAATTTTTACAACTTTCCTTTCTGCTTTTCGCATTCCACAATGCGGATTGCAGAAACACTCACATCCTTCTCAGTTTTATCCTCCGCTTTCCACTTTCCGCAAGGCGAATTGTGGATTGTGGAAACACTTAATTCCTTTATAAATTGACTCCCCATTTCTGCTTACGCAATGTGGATTGCGGAAAGTCCTTATCCTTATTATATTTTTAACCCCAATTCTACTTCCGCAATGCGGATTTCAGAAACATCCCAATTCCTTAGTACTTTTTCTCTATTTCTGCTTTCCGCAATGCGAATTTCAGAAACACCTCATTTCCTTATAAAATTTACTCTACTTTTTGCTCCTGCAATGCAAATTGCGAGTTGCAGAAACACTTGAATTCTGTATACATTTTAGGCTTCGACAGGCCTTCCGGCCCCAAGGTTTTTCACCTACCTTCTCTATCTTTCCTTAGCAAGACTAAGGAGTTGTCAACCCTCAATGGACTCACAGCTTGAAGTCAATTGAGTTACTTAGACAATATTGGGCTTAGGTATTTTTAATAGTGTACAATTGCCAATTTCCTAAGAACTTTAGCAGCCAAGCTCTCCTTCATAGTTTTACCCTCCCTTAGAAATTTAAGGTATTATATAGGGGCTTCACTAAACAGGAAAGGGGCTAAACCCAGGAGAGCACATTGGCTTCCCTACTAGGGGTTCCTAGGAATCATAAAACATCCTAGTAACTCTTTATAGAAACAGTATTACATCATTTGATCAACCAATATCACAAAATGCAAGTCATAGTCATTCAGAACAGAGTATGATTATACACCAGCTCATAAGCAACATTTTCATTAATAAAGCTAAAACTGGCATCTATCATTTCATAAAACATTGAAAAACACATTTCACATATACAGATATACCCCGAGCTCAATAGATTTGCATAAGCATAAACCCAATAATGAAACCTGTTATTAAAGCGATCCACAATGAAAAGGGGACATCCACGTTCCGCCCAACCGTATATAAGGCACAAATATGCTATATCCTCAATCAACCCCAATCTAAACGATGTGTTCAAGAGTGGAGACGGCTAACCTCTATTCAGGTTTCTAAGCAGAAATCACTTGCCAAACATAGAGTGCTCACATAGCAAATATTTATCTCAACTCTTGCCTAACACAGAGTGCTCACACAGCAAGAGTTCATTCTTTCCCAACATACTTCATCGCGTCCTGCCTCCTCGCATATGCTATCTTATAGTTTGGTTGCTTAGGTCTTAGTTTGCAGCTACAGTCCATACCCCAAGGAATCCTCGGCAACCATTGCATTCCCTGATTTCTCTAGGGTTTGTCCGATCTTGTTTTGCAGCTACAGTCTATTCACCATTGAATCCTCATCAACCAATGTGCCTTGATTTCTCCAGGGCCTGTTCGATGCCATTAAGATGTTCCAATGCCTAGTGTACTTTCCCGAGGTTTATTGCTCTATGTCTCCCCCTCTTGCATGCATAGTCTCCTCTTTTAACGTGGCTTGTCCCTTTAATTTTGAATTTCATTAAAGGCAAAATGTAGCGGTTACAACTGTCCTCCAGGGACCGTTTGGACAGATTCTGCAATCAACCAAACTCATCAAAAAATACAATCGAGATTTAATATTACAAATAATGTTTATAAATCGGGGGATATTACATAAGATTTTGGTGATGGAAAATCAAATAAGATTGAAATTGTAGAGGGTATAGCCTTCTTCTTTACAAAGTCTCCGTGTAGAGAGAGTAGTGGTTATTTGCACATTAAACTTGTACAAATACAACACAAATCTTAGTTAATATTGACTAGCAACATTCCATTTAAAAATATCTAAACATGGTTCCACTCATGCTAGAGAACTTAGAAGACGAGCCATGTCAAAGGCATTCCTTTTAACAACCTAAATAATATCAAGTTGTAGAGAACCAACCATACATAGTGTTAGGTCCTACTCTAAGACCTAAAAGCAATTTTAACCTTACATGAGAAACCAATTTATCTAAAATGAATTTTTAATATAGTCTATGATTATAATTTCTCAAGTTGATCACACAATGACAATTGAACCTCATGTCCAAAGGGGTTGGATGAGGGATACATAGATAGATAGAGAAAAAATAAATTAAAAATTTTATTTTGAAAAAAAATAGTATATATATATATATATATATCTATATTTTATATGTGATACTTTTATATATTTAATATGTAATACCCCTTGTGGGCATATGGGTAAGTTACATTAGTATAGTGTAAGTGGATAAGTAAAATAACGTTTCATTGTATTTGAAAGAATAATATAAATAATAAACTAATAAATATGTGCACTTGAAAGAATAATATAAATAATAAACTAATAAATATGCGCACTTGGGCTTATAGCTACTGAGGAGCACCATAGGGTAATGAAACAAATGTTGGAGAAATATGGGGTGTCATGAAATATTATTTTATTTGTTTTGTAAGTGTTTATTCATTAAGCATTCATATCCTTATGTGCAATGCGCCTTATGTATCTTATATCCCAAAATTATGGGTGGGCCCTTATTGCCCATGCAAGTGGATTACTCATGCTCATGCTCATGCTCGTCTCGAGAAAGGCATTTGTTCCATATTTGAGGGGGCTAGGGGATTCATTATATCCTTTGTAGGTTGGGTATGCAAATGTGATGATAGAAGAGAGAGGGAATTATGTTACCAAAGTGTTGTCATAGTTGTTGATAATAAACTATATGGAATACATGGAAGGTATGACTTTGTTTATGGGTAATTATTGAGATTAAAAGGAATTCATTGCAAATGAGTATTTCTTGATTCTCAATGGTAGATATTTCTTGGTTAGTCTATATAAAGCATTAGAGGGAAGTGGGATGGTCTAAAAGTTTGTTTAACAGTGAAGGGGATCTCATTCTTTGTGTTGTGCAGGGTTGATAGACGTTGGTGAGTGGGATCATCATGGTAGAAATGGACTCAAATGTTATTGCCATAGTTGAGATGTTTAGAATTTGGGTTGAGTGGGGAAATAGGAGCCATAACTAGTAAATCCACCTATGTTGTTTCAGTACCCAGGATAGGGGTGGCTACTACATGCGTTGGTACCTATGGAGTTATTTCCCCAAGTGCAACTCATAATAGATTAGTAAATTGTTCTTTATTGTTGTATTTTTTTTATGATTAATGCATTTGATCACTACTATATAAATGGGTGACGTGGTCTATTTGGGAAAGATGCATAACATTTTTTCAAGAAAGAATTCTAGGTTGATACAACCATTGTTGTAGTGCAAATGGCATATTTGTGTCTCTGTTATGTAATTTAATGTTTAGCTATGTCAATGGGTTGTAAATGGCCTTGTGGGTATCTCAAATGAGCCCAAAATCTTGAAGAATGTAATCAATCCATATGGGAAAAGACTTTGAGATGTATGTTGTTGTAATTTTCTATGTATTAATTGTTATTATTAAGTGTCAATGGAAAATATGTTTTTGGTGTTAATACCATTGATTGTATGTTGAACATATGTTGTCATTGATGTGAAAGATAGAAAAGACGTCAGAGACAAGTTGATGTCAAAGATCAAGAGGTTAAAGGACCATCATGACATTGGTCGCATTTGCGCACATATTCATGCACATGAAAGAATAATTTAATATAACATAGATGCACAAATATGACTTATAAATTGCGTAAATTGTGTGTGTGATAATACCACAAAGAAGTCACAAATGTGTGCGAAAGTCCCACAAAATTATTGGCATATGTGCGTCGTAAAGTACAAAAATGAATAAAAAATGTAGCACGACAACGTAAACATTAACTTGTCAAAGACACAAATGTAGTGGGGATGATATCTGAAGTAAAGGGACTTCACCAAGTGGACACATCTCTTGATTTAAGAAGATTTTAAATAGGCAAGAGATGGATGTGGTGGAGCAAGCTTGTAGAAAATGAAGGTCTAACTGTTTGACAAGCTTTAGAGTTCTTGTTTATTTGGGCTATCAATGAATCGTTGATCGTAGATGATTTTTTTTTTTTGTAGTAGAGTCATGGTGTGAGATGAGCAGCACTGGATGATTGGATACTCGTAGTTTGGATATGCGAAGTTCTTACTCAGTGAAGACTCATATCGCAGTTTCTTCGCACATTGTATTTTCGATGAAAGGTCTGGCGCAGCCGTATTTTGAAGAAAGGTTTGACGTAAACGTAAAGACACAGATAGGTCTGACGCAAGCATTCAAACGCAAAGATACAAATCTGAATTGCTTTGGGAAACTATCTGACATAGGCACAAAGACACAGATTAAGGATTGTGATAGTTGCGTAATTTGAGAAGGAAGACACAAATCTGTATTATTTTTTGGCAACTATATTACGCAGATACACATATGCAAATCAAAAGAATTTAGTAGTTGCAGAGCTTGAAGGAAAGATACTTCTCTACTTGCCATACAATCATATTTCATATCAGGGAGGTTGGACGAGGAAAGGAACAAGGGGTCATTATCTCCTTCCAGTACGTGCTGGAAAATTCAATTAGGGTGCAACAACATCCTTTTTATGGGTGCAAATAAAATTCAGGGGATCACAATCTCCTTTCAGTGGGTGTTGGAGAACAAAAAGGAAGTTGCAACTTCCACACCTGGAGAGCGCAGTTCTTCTGCAGATCGGAGCTTGAAGATGCAACTTGCAATTTGCGCGACCAAAATGATATATGTTCAAGTTGGTTCTTGTAGCTTACGCAGGTTGGGTGCCAATAGACTGCAAGTTGAACTTGAGATCAAGTGAACATTATTTATTGGTGTCATTGTTCTAACTCTGAAAATCTACATAATTTATACATATTTGCACAATTACTGATTCACCCCCCCTTAGTAATAACTTAATACTAACAATTGGTATTAGAGTGGGTGTATTTAGTAAAAAGACTAACATCTGGAAGACTGATCCAACACAAATATGGATAAGCAAGAAGGTTTGTCCACTAACAGAGCTCCAATATTCGATGGCTCAAACTATACCTTCTACAAATTTAGAATGGAAGTCTATCTGCAGTCGCTTGGCATGGATGTATGGAAATTAGTAGAAGACGTATATAAATTTACAAAAGCCATAGAAGAGTTAGAAGAGAACGATGACGAGTCCGAAGATAATCGTGAGACCGCAACTTCTAGGACAACGACTGTTGATCCAGAGAATAGAAAACAATATGAATGGAATGCGAGAGAAAATAATGCCATCTGATGTGGATTAACATATGTTGAATTTACTAAGGTAATGCAGTGCACCACCGCGAAGGAAGTGTGGGATAAATTGTGAAGTATCTATGAAGGCAATGACAAGGTCATAAATGCCAAATTACAAATGTTATTTGTGTTAGAGTTTTAATGGTTATCCAATATCTAAGAACATTTAGAAACATAACATCATAACCATAAGCAAAGGATCACTGAAAGATAGACAAGTACAACAACACAAAAGAACACAGAGATTTATCCTGGGAAACGCTAATGGGGGAGAAAACCCAACAAAACTTCCTCTATATAGAATTCGACCAAGTACAATGTAAAACACCAGAAACAAGAATAGTTGCTTCTCTTCCATAGTATGCTCTCTCTCTCTCTCTCTCTTGCGCAATTCTTGAGTATAAGGTGTGTTAGAATGAGAGAGGTTCCTCACCTATTTATACTCATTAGGTGAGTGAATAAACTAACTAACTAGGTCGACCATGTTCTCTAATTAGGGACAACCTACCTAGGGAGACTCAAAATACATTTTATATATTACTTTTGTGGGTACTATTGCCCCGACTTACAATGGAGGGTTTACCTCATGACTTTTATATGACCAATTACATCAAGGACATCTCTGAAGGAGAATACAACAAAAGTACAATAGAATATCTTCCGAAGTTACAATACTTTAACACTTCCTATTAACTTGAAAGGTATTCTACATCAACAACAACCATCATCACAAGTGTACAACTAACTGGTGAATCTCTATATCTCATAGGAAGTTTTGGAAAAACATCATGCATCTTCATCATCAATCTCAGTATGAGAATACTGGATCATATTCTGCAACCTCAATATGTAAATACTGAATCATCTTCTATGAGTATTGGATCATCTTTTGCAACATCGGTATGTGGATACTGAATCATATTCTGTGTGTACAGGATCATCTTCTGTAACATGAGTATGTGGATACTGAATCATCTTCTGTGTGTATTGGATCATCTTCTGCAAATTAGGATGTGGATATGGAATCATCTTTTGTTGTGTACTGCATCATCTTCTGCAACATCAGTATGTGGATACTGAATCATCTTCTGCAATTTTGGTATGTGGATACTAAATCATCTTCTGCCATATTAGTATGTGAATGCTAAATCATCTTCTAAATACTAAACCTTCTTTTGTAACATCCGTATGTTAATACTGAAACATCATATGCAACATCAATATGTAAATACCGAAACATCATCATCTGAATCATCGGTATGTAAATATTGAAACATCATCATCTGCATCAGTAGTATGTAAATACTGAAATAACAACAACATCATTAGCATGTTAGTGCTAAAGAAACATCATCAATAAATGCTATATCACCATATGCATTATCAACATAGAGATGTTGGAACAACATCATCATCATCAACATAAAAATGTTGAAACAACATCATCATCATTAACACAAAGTGTTTTGACTTCAACCACACCCGTTGTACATTATCAGCATAGGGTGTTGGTACCACAACCACATCAGCATCATCAACACAAGGTGTTGGTACCACAACCACATCATCAGCATCAACATACAAATGCTGAAGCAACATCATCATCAATATCAATATAGAAATACTGAAACTACCTCATCATCATCAGTATAGAAATACTGAAACTATCTTATCAACATCAGTATAGAAATACTGAACTTGCCATATCACCAGTATGAAAATATTGATCTTGTCACATCAACATCAGTATGAAAATATTGAACTTGCCACATCAACATTAGTATGAGAATATTGAACCTGTCATATCAGTATAAGAATACTGAAACTATCTCAACAATCATCTTAACAACATTAGTATGAAAATATTGAACCCGCCATATCAGTATAGGAATACTAGAAACAATCATCTCAACAACATCAACATGAAAATATTGAAACCACTACAACAACATCTTGTCTGAATTACTAACCCTTTTGGACCAACAAGCCTAGTCAGACAGATCGATCTCCTTGGGGACCAAACAAGCCATGTATGGCTTACTAACCCTTATGGGTCAACAAGCCTAGCCAGATGTTCCAAAACCACTTCTTACCCTCTAACCATCTTGGAGTAGTATCTTGGTGAGTTCTCTGGTAGATCCATTCGGGCATTTTGTCTAACTTAGTAACCCTTTCCATTCAACACGCCTAGTCAGACAGATGGATCTCCTTGGGACCAACAAGCCGTGTCTAGATTACTAACCCCTTTGGGTTAAACAGGCCTATCCAAACATACTAATCTTGTTAGGATCAACATGCCTCGTTTGACTTACTAACCCTTTTGGGTCAACAAGCCTAGCCAGACCTACCCTACTATAGGATGAGCTACCACCACTGCATCCTTCTACCATCTTCCTTCATTCCATCTTTCGAGGGAGGTCCTTTCAGACTACACCAAGCTTGTCTCAAAAGTATTCAAACTTTACATGAGACAAATGCTTAGTCAACACATCTGCCACATGTCCCTATGTAGGAACATACTTGAGCTTTACAACTCCCTTCTGCAACTTGCTCTTTATCATACTTCTTTTGTACATCTGCAACTGCATCGCACATCCAAAACTTGCATCACTCTTCTCTTGTACATCTGCAATTGCATCATACATCCACAACTTGCATCATTCTTCTTTTGTGCATCTACAACTTCATCGTACATCCACAAATTCATCATTTCTTCTCTTGTAGGTGATAATTGCATACAATATTTCCTAAAAGTAAAATATATTTGTATGATTAGAAACACTTCATAGAATATAATGACAAATCTTATGCGTAAAGATATGTGTTATATAATTATGCAACTATTTCAGCTACTAAAGCATTCATCCATATCCCATATACATACGGTAACTTATAGATGCCTTCCATCTCTACCAAGACATTATGTAAGCAAAGAGATTTCATTATAGATAAGTAACAATGGAATGTTGTACAACACCATAAGCCACTTACCTATCATATGCATATTAGCAGTAAACTGTTCATAAATGCAAAACACTCTAACATGCATAATACACTTCCTAAATCTAGGAACATATCTATGTACATAACTGAAAAATTAGATATATAGAAAATGACAATTCAAATACTTATCTTTGTTTGTTTTGTAGACTCCATCTTGATCTTTGTTTTCTTGAATTACAAGAGTCTCTGCCAATGTGTTCACCTTCATTGTCTGATTCTGAGGACATGCCTATCTTGCTCATGATTGGAAATACTGAGCAAGTCTTCTTACACCACATATCACATAGAACTATGTATTGGTGTTGAATCTGTGTGTCCTACCAATGCATCCCTTGTTATCCAATGCTGAAATGGATAAGAGTATGATCTTCATCTTCATCGATCAAATTCTTTTGGATCATATTCCTTATTACTCAAGGAATATTCCCTTGCTTTCTTCTCAGCTGTAGTATATTCATCCTTGGTTGCATTGAGAGAAACATCGGTCTGCTTTCTTCAACATGTTGGAGTGATATTTTTGTTTGTAGAACTTCCAACCCAATCAAATTCATTATCTCTCTGTAGTCATATTCTCTGGTCTCTTGCATATATGTGACCATACTTTATTGTACCTTTTAGGTACCACACCATTTTATCTTCATATTTTTCTTGGATAAGGGAAATATCTTCTAGATTTCATAATCATGTTAAGATTCTCAGATGTTGATAACTATTGTAGTCACTCCCTATGAGGTGGAGCACCATCCTCCCTCTACATCTTGTACTCTTTGCATTAGGACATTGGAGTGACAAGTAGCCTCCTCTACTACTAATCTTCTTGGTATCCATCTATGTCACCTATCAAGGTCACTAGATATCAAGATCCTCCATCTTGAACTTTATTGGATTCTATCTTCAACCTTGTACTAAAGGTTGGGATCTCCATCACTCTAGTTGATCTTGAAGCTCCTCTTATAAGTGTATGTGCTATCCCATGGGTTCCTACTGATCTTGTACAAATCCTTTTGTGCATATGTGGTTTTTTGTAGAGAGTCTCAAACCATATAGGTTGCTCGATCTATTATTCTAATTTGATTACACCAACTGTCTAGTGTAATATCCTCCACTGAAGAGGTATGTCTATCCCTTAGAGTAGTGCCATAATCGTCTCTCTCTTTCTAATAGAAACCACAAACCTTGCTTTGTATCTTTTGATACTTCGATCTATTGTATACTTGATCTTGTAGGTCTACTTGGAATACTTTACAAAACTTCCCTTCATGTCTTGAACTCATATCCAAACATCATTATGTATAATCGACTGGTACTTATAGATCATATCATCCTTTTTTTCTTCCTTCTTGGGACATTCTTTCACAAAGTGTCCTTTCATTCTTTGTGGGAATGTTCTTCCTTCTTGTTCTTTCTCTTCTTGGCATGAATTGTTAGGGCTTGATTTCCATATTCGTCCATCTCTTCTTTTTTTTCCATCTATCAATCTTGTTCTTACGTGCATTTCTCCATAGGTGATATTCCTATTAGAACAACTCCCTTAAATAAACTTGGAAGACCATTCAAAGTTGTAATCTATGCCCCTGCTTCTTCAACATTGTCTCCAATGGCTTATGATTGTTCCTTGAGCTGAGATAACCTTGTGAAGTAACATTGAATGTTTTCTGACATTTGTATCTTCACATCCTTGAGTTGAGTTCTCAAGTTCATCTTTGTACAAGTTGTTCATTACATCAAACATATCCTAGGGAGTCTTCAAGGATGATACATGTGATATCCAATGGCGATAGAAATACTCATCTTGGTTTTGATTAGGTACTTCTTGTGCTTTGCTTTGACTTCATCTCCTTCTGGATCTGCAGCTTCTTCTTTGACATAGTTCTCCATGTCATGCTTCTTCAAGTATGAGAAGCACTCTATACTTCCATGCTTAGAATATCTGGACTCTTTCAAGCTTGTCCTCGAGTTTGGTACTATTTGTCATCACGATAAAAATGTGAACCTCAAATGGAAACATAGAGGATATAACTTACCAATAAGATTGCTTCAACTTGATGATTGCTTGAAAGCTCTTCTAGAAGACTGCTGCTCGTGGACTTAGGGTTTAACAGAGAAACCCTAGTTTTTTCAACTTAGGTATCTTTTAGATATGATTGGATAGAAAGTTGCATCTCGTCAAGACGAGTTGAACAACATACTTATTTTCCCAAAACTGTGGACAAAACTGCAAAATATATGATGTCCTAGTTTTCCCCAACAGTAGTGTTAGGTCAAAAATTGAAAATACACAAAATGAGAAACTTCTTACATAGAAATGTGCACCTTCCTATGGAGAGTTTGATAGTCCTCCATTTTCAATTGATTGGTGGAGGGAAGTGCCCGGAAAAAGAAGCCTTAGTTTTTCTTTAGTTTCTTATGAAGAATTGACTGGTCTTGTTTCTGCTATAGCTCTGAACTTTCGTCTTCTCAAGGTATGAAAATTCATCCTAAGGTAGTTCATCAGTCTTCTTTACAACCCCACAGGTAAGAGAAGAATTGTATTGACCAAGTGGGACTTATGTGAAGTTTCCCAAGGTGACTTATTTCAGGATTGTTCAGCATAGAGAACTTTTACAGACTGCCACATGTCACTTTTTCACCATCGGGGTATGAAAATTTTTCCACAGAAACTACAGTCAGTTCCCTATCTGTAACATCTTGTGAAATTTCATTTGGACCTTCCTAGCCCGAAATATAGCAATTATCCCAAGGTCACCTGTTTAAGGCTGAATTCTGGGAGAGGTTGGAAGCCTGATTTGGAGGAATCATATCTCCTAGATTATAGAAAAGACGGGGCTGAAAATTTCAAACAAGGTACATAAATATTTCATCTTTGGTATGTCAAAGTTTCATCTCCTGAGTCTTTACCAAAATTGAGTTATAGCAAAAATTCCAAGATGACTAGTTTTTGCCTTCTAGGGTTTTTCAGGCATGGAACCCTAATCTCCAGTAGTTGTAGTTGTAGCAGTGTTTCGAATGCACACAAACTTCTTTAAGGGTGTCTCTGATACCATGTTATATTTTTAATGGTTATACAATATCTAAGAACATTTAGCATCATAACATCATAACCATAATCAAAGGATCACTGAAAGAAAGACAAGTGCAACAACACAAAAGAACACAAAGATTTATCCTGGGAAACCCTCATGGGGAAGAAAACCCAGCAAAACTTCCTCTATATAGAATTTGACCAAGTACAGTGTAAAACACCAGCAACAAGAATAGTTTCTCCTCTTCCACAATATGCTCTTTCTCTCTCTCTCTTGCACACTGCTTGAGTTTAAGGTGTGTAAGAATGAGAGAGGTGCCTCACCTATTTATATTCATTAGGTGAGTGACTCAACTAACTAACTAGGTTGTGTTAATATTTAATATGCTAGACTAGATTAATTAGTGTTAAATTCAAAAAAAAATCATAGCAGCAACATATCCAAAATCATTGATAAAAACACAATCACAAGATAGAACCAATATTTATCCTGGGAAACCCTCAACGGGAAGAAAACCCAACAAACTTCCTCTGTATAAGATGTATAAGAGATAACAAAAAAAACAGGTGTTCTCCTCCTTATGTTCTCTCTCTCTCTCTCTCTCTCT
>LPNX011076934.1:1264293-1352838 GCA_001517045.1 Pseudotsuga menziesii
CTCACTAAAATGTTTGGGCCGACTTCACCTAAGAAGACTCAAAACAACATATGATATTATTCATTAGGGTACTAATGACCCGACTTGCAATGGAGGCTTTACCTCATGACTATATGATGACCAAATATAATGGTTACATACCGCCAGAGGAATAATAACATCTCCCTTGGGTCACATCAGTGGAATACAATTAGAATATCCTTTGAAGTTACAATATTCAACACTCCCACTTAACGATAAGGTTATTCTACTAACAACATCATCATAGAATATAGGAGAACAAAGAGACAATATTTTAGCAATACATCGAGGTAATACATCTATACGTCATAGGAAGTTTTCATAATTAGTAACTAGAGCAGTTATTCTTCATCTTCTGCATCACACGATCACTTGATCCTTTTGCAACAACGCTTCGACCTTTCTATCCTTCGTAGAAGCACTTCGATCTTTTGATCCTTTGCAGCAGCACTTTAATCTTTTGCAGCAACCTTCCGATCTTCTTGATCCCTTGTAGCATCACTTCGATCCTTTCAATCCTTTTGCAACAACACTTCGATTCTTTCGATCCTTTGTGGCAACACTTCGATCTACTTGACCCTTCACTGTTGTACTTCGATCTACTTGATCCTTTGCCTCCATGCTACCTACAGTACACATGATCTCTTTGCGAGATGATCAGTCCCTATCACTTTAGGACATAAGTCCAAGGATGATGCAATCCTCCATAAACATGATCCATGATATCGATCAGCTAAATCGTATACAACTAAATGTAGATCTCGGCCACACCTAGTGCTGACCCTATCATTTGTGAGGACTCATCATAGACCATCCATATCACTAAGGTTAGGACCACTCCCAAGAGAGTGTTATACTACGGTATCTATACTTACGTGTAGGCATACTCTTCCAAGCAAGAGTATTGTCTGTAGAGCAGATCTCAACTGCATACAAAATGTCAGTCCATTGTAGAACATCCATACCACTAAGGTTAGGACCACTACCAAGTGAGTGTTATACTACGACGTCCGTGAGGACTCATCATAGAGCATCTATACCACACAGGATAGGACAACTCCCAAGCAATTCTTATTCTATGGTATCTACATATGAATGTAGGCATACTCTCCATACACGAGTATTATCTACAGAGTAGAGCTCGACTGCATATAAAATGTCAGTCATGTCATTCGTGAGGACTCATCGTAGAGCATCCATAGCACACAGGTTAGGACCACTCCCAAGTTTGTGAAATAAATTAATAAAAAAATATGCAGACCACAATACATTTTGTGTAGATCATGCTCGTATATATATATATATATATATATATTTTAAATTATTAATGTAAGATTAAATTATTGGGGATGGACATGAGCCACTTATTAACTTCTTCAAATTTTAAAGGTCACACAGTTCATTAAATGAAAAATTTCATACATTAAATGACATCAGAATATTTTAAAAAAATATCGTTGGGAAGGTAACATAATATTCTACAATTTGTTTTTTTACTGCAAGTCGAAATTCACATGGCATATATGCGTTTCGAGGGCTTCTATCTAGTACATGAGTAAAAAATCAGGTTTTCATCGCCAAATTTGGCCAAAAAGTGTTACCCGCCTTCATGGAATCACCCAATCACTTTATTCAAACGTTTTCTCTTTATGGATCAATTGAAATATTTTTTAGTCAAAGCAGGAATATGGAAAATTGAAGACTATTATACACTTCCTATTGACAGGTGGTGAAGGTGACGACCATGAATGGAAAAGGCGACGAAAATGGTGGCAAAAATAAGGGCAGTGGAGGTGGAGGTAGGAATGATGAAAATACTTTGGACAAGTTTAAACTTTTCATAAAATCTAACACAAATCAATAGCAATATAATTATGCAAATTAATAGAAATATAATGAGACAATGTCTAATGTTTTATGCATAAATGTCATTGATATTTGTGCATGTCATTGATACATGGCTTGTTAGTTATTTTAATAATATTAACAAGTGACTTTAATATTACCGACTTTGGATATTATAGCCCTTCTCATCGACACACAGATCCCAAGGATTAAATATCTTTTCTAATGCCGAGAAGTCCGCCGTTGGATCTAGAATAAGAGATCAAGCTGATTAGCCAATGACATCCAAAATAAATGGATTAGAATATTAGAAGAAAATAATAAAAAAGCAATGTCTAATGTAATACTTACGCCGAATTTGACCCAGATGTGGGTGACAAGGCCGACAACGTGGACAAGGGGAGCGACGACGGGATAGGCCCGTCATCAGCCTGACGTCACCTCTCCTCACTCCCTTATGGTTGCTGTCATTAATTCATATTTTGGATGTGGCTATTTACAAGATGTCCGAAAGGACGCCATCATCACCACGACGTGGATGAAATTTAATTCGCCACCATGGTTCCTGGGTCGTCGTGCCTCCCGTTTTAATCCCTGGTCTCCCCACTTGCTGGTTCATTTGCTTTGCGTGCCTATGTTGCTCTGCGTCCTACATTCACAAGACCACTCAGCTCTTTGTTCATCCACTCTTAGTCTCGTTTTTACCACCATCCCTCGCCACTCAGATATGTCGAGGAGGCAGCGAGGCATCGCTCGTCGTGGTCGTTCTGGGAGAGAATCCCCATCTAAGCGTCCATTTTTGCTCGCCGCACAGGAAAGCAGAGAAGGTTTTGATACCGAAATTCCAGATGCAATTCACCAAATGGTGAACAACTGGGAAGATGAGATTACTTGTGCTACCAATGCCGCGGGACTCTCGCTGGACCAGAGACGACACTATTGGGTTATCAAGAATCTACTTATCAGGCTCATTCTTCGCTTCAATTCTTAACCCTTGGGTCCTGATCCTCCTGCCATACCTACTCCTCAGGCTCCTATTGTGCCTCAAGCACCCCCACCCCCTCCGTTTGCCCCTGCTGACTCCACTGTTCCCCCTGCGTCAACCTCAACACCTTCATCCTCCACCCTCTCCCCAACCACCCCCATGGATTGTGAACCCCCTCCTCCCCCTTTGCTAAGCCATATAAAATATCTTTATGCCAGAAAAAGTATCTCTATGCTCGCCATTGCCAAAAAGACCACCCCACTGCCTGTGAAACAACCATCTGTAGGTGACGAAGACGAGGACGACTCTCATAGCGGCGAAGACTCAAGCTCTTCCAGTGATGACCAGTCGGACCCCGCGGAAGATGCAACTGAACCAATTTCCTCCGGCTTCGGTTGCCCCATTGTCGAGGAACCGTATCGCAAGCTGTAGCCAGGTTTCTGTTATGTTTCTTTTTGTGTATTTCAGGAATATTATGGGCTTTCCGAGGCCTAAACTCTGCCTGTTAGTTTTTTCTAGAAACTTTATGTCTTTATGTATACAGTCACTCATTTTTTCTGGGATCTGTTTTTCCTCTTGTAGGGAGGGCCCGATTCTACTTTTATGGATCTGTTTTCCCTCTTGGAGGGAGGGTCCGGTTCGCTTCTCAGAATGGTTCCACCTACTAGTTCTTCTAGGAAGGTCTACATCTTTGAATTGTAATATTTTTTGTAACATTACCACCTTACTTCAATAGAATAGTTCTCTAAATAACAAAAAAAAATACTTACGAAAATTTGTGAATTTTTTTAGACAATTACTAAAATAATTTACAATCAATGCAAATTGAATACTATTATACACTTCCTATCAGTAGGTACAATAAGAATTATGTAGTAGTGATCCACAAGATTTAGTTTCAATATAGTTTACAAAGTGATAACAATGGTTTAATTTAAATAAATTTGAATAAGTAATAGGAAAAAAAACATCAACATAGATCAAATGAGTAGAAGGTGGCATCCCACCTTTGAAACTTCCAAAAATTTCTTTATACAAAGGTCATGTAGTGGCTAGTCGATGTAGCAACAAAAGCTAAACGAGATTTAGCTGGTTTTGAGTGAGCTTTGTGTTCTCTTAATAAAATATAAAATATATATACATTGAAGCAATTTTTTTGGTTGAGTTTGTTGGTTTGAAATTGTTGTGGTTTAAGTTATTATCAAAATAATTTTGGTGGATGTTGAATGTATAAAAATAGTGGATGTTGAATGTAAAAAAATTTATATGTATTGGAGAAAAATTAATTTATTAGGTTTTGTAAATAAATTTTATATTTAATATTTTACAATATCCTAAATAAAGTAAATTGCAAGTGTAATTGTTGTGAGGGTACCATCCATAAAATTTAATTGACAAACTCTTTCTTTAACATGATTATGGTCTTGGTATTATTGATATGAAGTTATATTTTGTTTGAACCTAATTCTCAATGTCAAGAAAATTATTATGTTATTTCCTTATTTACATAACTTTATATCAAAACTATTTACACGAGGAGAAAACTAAAAGTTAGAGTTGAATAAGAAGGAACCATGTAAAGGGGTTAAGAGCTAAACAACTCTTCTCAAAACTCAAAAGATGAATAAAGTCATTCAAATAAAGTCAAGGGGCTCTCAACAAATTTAGAAGAACTGTAAAGTGTTGCTCCCAATTTCCTTTCCTTCCAAAAGTTCAATGAAGGAGAGTAGACCTGGCGCAAGAACAAGTGCTTCCTTTGATAAACCATCAACACTCCTATTGTGATCCCTATAGACATGTTAAAGGTTTATAGAGAGGAAAGAGGGCACGACTTCAGTAATGCGGGAATGCCAATGATCCAGATCCAAGACTGTCAGCCTAGTCACCGAGTTTTCCCAGTTTATGACAACAAAGGAGTCTTCAAAAACAGAAAGAGCAGGGAGACCAATGAGAGCCTCAACAGATCCCAAAGAGCCATCAATTCGGCTCTAGTATTAGTGCTAGCACCACAACCCATCTTTACCTTGAAGAGGTGTGCATGACTGATCTGAATAATAAAACCAACACCCCCAATACCTGAAGCAGCCGCTCCATCGAAGAAACGAGAAGGGTACAGAAGAAGAGGAGTTGGTCAGATGACTCTATGGTTCACCTTTTTACAATCGTCCGAATAAGAAATAAAGAGGTCAATGATCCAGAGACAAAAAATACCTATATCCGACTTGCGGTCATAAAAATACAGAGATTGCGACATCTCCAAATAATCGAGATGTAGAAAAAAGGCAAGTATAGTTGCTCATGAGCTTGCTCTGCCCAACAATTCAAATTTTCTAATAAAGAAGCGTGTCTCCATGCCAGATTCAACTTATACTATGTGACAAGAGTATCTCTTACAACCTGTGCAAAAAAAATTAACAAATAAATGATCCACCGATTCATTATCTCCTTCGCATAAACAACACCGGTTTGGGCCAATCTAGGCCCTTTTCAAATTTTCCCAAGTGCTAATGTAATTACTAGCACATATCCAACTAAAACATTTAAGTTTGAGTGGTATATGCCACAGCCATAGTTCTCTATACTGCCAACCAATTAAAGGCTCGAAGTGAGTTGAGGCAATAAGTTCATACGCCAAATTTGCTGTGACTTCTCCATTCTCCGAATTATGCATCGAGAGTAAATAATATTTTTTTGCTGAGAGTACATAATAGACCACGAATATAACGTGTCCACTCCACCTTCCATACACCATCGAGATCTAGATCCTCTGCAGTCAGCCAATAAGAAGAAGAAACTGGACCCACACCATAGTTGCGGGCCTAACTTAGAGTAAATATACCAAAATCATGAAGATAATCGAGAAGATCACATGAGAGAATATATGGAGTTTTCAGTCTTGCAATAGGATCAATGCCCAGCTTGATTGAGCCACCATCACCAGCTCTCCAACCCAAGTTGCCACTGATTTGAGAGAGAACTTGAATGAAACCATTCCATACAAGATGTATTCTGCACAGAGAAAGAATGCCGACGAAGCCGATTTTCAATTGAGTTTTTTTAAAGATATTTTGCCTAAATCACTTGGTTCCAAAGTCCCTTACTCGTGGAAACTGACCACAAGCTCTTGAGTATGAGTAGGATGCTGAACCACACCAAATTTTTTATATCACATTCCCTAAGGGAAAATGGTCTTAAGAAGAAGTTCCATTTTACCAAGTGTAACCTGTGTATTTTTTCTATGCCACCCCAAAGGAAAGTAAAAATACATTGCCTCAATATTTCCATGATAAATTTAGAAATATCAAGGCACTGCTTTTTTCTTATGAAAAAAAAGTTGAATAAAAAAAACACTAAATAATCCAAGAAATTGAACCCAAAAATCTTTCTCAAAATATATATATGTATATATTACAATTGTTAATTCTCAAGTATATACATATATTGTACATTTGTTAATTCTCAAGTCTATATTGTACATTAAGGAAAATTGTGCTTTGACACATGTCTTTTATCTTTGTTTAACTTCATCTTGGCTTTGTGCTAGCCAATTGGATTATCCGCCCCTAGGGGCAGTGGTATCATGCTATTCTTGGTTCTTGGTTCTTTGGCCCGTGCTCAAAATTCTGCCCTCTCCTCACAAGTCCCTCTCCTCTGACCACATTCAGACCTGGAATTATTCTCTGCCTGAGACATCTTTCAGACCTGCCTGTGCATTTTTTCAGCCCTACATTCTACTCAGATTGCAACATAGATTGTAACGTCTCTCTTGAAAGCATATGCAAATCCTATTTTTAACATATTTTCTAAGGAATCTCCATTCAAAGAGCCGTGAACCCAAATCTTTGGCTGGAGCATCGGTTGGTAAACCCTAATCTCCTCGAGGACCTTGCTCCCTCTCGTTTCAACTTCATTTGTTTTCTGCTGCAGCCTCAAATTATGTGTTGGAGTATGCCAACCCTAACAGCATGTGGAACCATTCTAAACCCTAAAGCTCTTTAAAGAACAAATCTGCTGTGAAGAACGAATCCTCTTCCAAATGCTTGCTGCGTTGAAACTGCGGTGAAGGAACATTGGAGTTGCGTGTATCACATTGTTGTTTTTAAAACTGTGACTTGGTGTAATATCCAACAATGACCTCGTGCATCCAATCTATGTGAAGACTGCCACTTATTAACTGCGTGGAGCTACCGACTGGTGTGTGAGGTTGCCTTTCTCCTCCCTGACCAAACTTCAGCGACAGAATTTACCTGGAATGTGTGCCCAACTATTCATGCAGTACATGTTTCATCAACAACATCGACCTGAAGATAATATCATTGATTTCTGGTTCGCATGCAAACAACCAGGTGTTCTCTAAGGATGTGTGGCGTTGAGCGTGATTGCTGCTTTTGTGACAAAGGCTTCCACTCGTCGTGTTCAAATCCTATCTCTCTCAATTTGCTCACCCATACTCCACTGGGGTAGTAGCATCCCATGAGAATATGATAAACTCACTTCTTTATAGTCAATAGTGTCTGCTCCAACTTTTGTTTCAGGTTTCCCACTGTCACTTTCCATACCATAGCCAATCTTCTCTAGTTTTGAGGCTGCAACCATGAAAGATTTTGATATATAACATAGAGCTCAAACCATCTGAGATGCAAAAAATCAGTAGAGAGACGAGATGCCTGGTAGATGGAACCATCTAGGACGTAATATGTAAGCATGGGTGTGACTTTCTCAGGCCCGTTGCGCTTTTGCTTGCGATTAACAAAAATATGAGGCTCCGTAACTTCACTCAACATGAACTCAATGACTGTCAAAACCAGGTGAGATAGGGATTAGAGACAAAGTATTGAAGCTCGTTAGTGAAGAAGGAGAGAGTACATGTACTCAATAAATTAATTATCACTATATACTTCATTAAAGAAGTTACATGAGTAAACCATTGCTTGTTATGAGAAACTTCCAAAAAATAAAGGGGATGAGAAACTTCCCATAAACACATTAATTTAGTTGTCATTTAACATAAAATACATGTAAATATGCTCACTGTTGCAAATACAGTCATAGAAAGTAGGGAGTGCAAAATAATCGAAGACAAGGTTTCAGTCGAGCGGAAAACTATTGAGCCAAAGCCGATCTCTAAAGCAGATGCCTGTCTTGTGAGTGCTAGGAGGAGGACCTTGAGATTTCAGACATAATAGAGATGAGTTGAAGACTCTGTGAGTTTTTGTTGAAGACTAGGACTCGATTCAGTGTTGAAAAGGATCCATTTTTTACCTTTGTGCTCAAGCACCTAGCACATCATGTGAACTCTAATCGAAACGAAGCTGAAGCATAAAAATATTCGCTCACCAAAAAAAAATTCAAAAGGTATGTGTAAAAACCAACATTCCTCTTGAGGAGATGTGTACCAAGAAGTAGCTTATTCAAATGAATACCTTTGAAGTGATTCTTAATTTTCAGACTTTGCAGCAAGTAGGAATCCATATATTTCTTTAGCTTAATTGCTCCTTCTAAAGCTCCACATTCCTCAACAAGAGAGATCTTGTACAGAAGCACTTTTCATAGCATTTCTCTTCCAATATCGCCTCGTATGCCTCCTCCAAAGTATCTACACATTTCCTTGTATCTAAATTCAAGTAGTGTGCAGTAGTAGAAGTTGTTGAATTTTGCAGTAGGTGAGGTGTGTTTATCCCAATAAGATGAATCAAAGCTTGCAACGCTCATATGGTTATTGCTTTTCATTTCGTTAATTGAAGAGGTAAGGTAAGAAGGTAATGAATTGTCAAAATTATATGTGAGAAATCAGTCACCATCTTTTTGGATGCAATACCAACAGTGTGATAAGTGTTTACAACATCTGGAGGTAACTTCATATATTCCACAAAGGCATAGTTGGAAAATTTCAATATATGTGAAGTCGATGCCTTGACCACTAGTTTTGGATTTTTGAAGTGTGCACTTAACTAATTTTTAAATCTTGCCCATTCTGGTTGTTTATATAGTATTGAACCATTGACTGTTCCTGGATGATAGAAAATTTTAATGGAACTATGATTTGGTAATACTATAAATTTATTGTCAAAAATCCAATACTATCACTTCAAAAGTGTTGGAGGAGCTCCAACCAACGTTCCAATAGTATTTGATATCAACATTCAAACTAGAAACAAATAAACAAAGAAGAGAGCTTTGAACTATTGCATAATATGATTTAGATTGATTCACTTAGAACTCAGTTTGCACCGGTTGTTATTGCTACGTGGAGTATTCATGTCTTGAAGACTCCATTAAAAGATTGGTTTGGTGGGCCCATTTAAAGGATACAAGCAAGTATGCACCTTGCTTCCTCAACTATTCCAAAAGAAAAAGTTGCAAAAGAAGATTATCATCGTTAAAAAACTGAGGTATAACTTTTATCAATTCAATAATATAAGTGTAGCTTACAAATAATAGTTTTTTTTTTAAGTTCTAGTGCATTTTTGGTACTTGTTTGTGTTTTATAAGTATCAAATTGAATGAAAAGTTGAATTGCATTGTATTTAGCTACACTCTTAGCTAAAACTGAGACCATTCACTTTTAAGTTTGAGTTTACTGAATCTTGTTTGTAAAGGGCGGAGTTGGAAGAGGCCCTAAGTTTGTTGATTGAGTCTACTTGGTCCTTCCTACACAATGAGGACTAAAACAATCCTCCTAATGTCCCAATCTAGAGAAATATTAGATTTGTTGAATACTCTAATGCTTACAGTTGTAAATGACTCAATCACAATCAACAAAGGTACTCTCTAAACTATTATCACACATCTGCATGATTCAAAATCCAAAGAGGGCGATGTACTTAAAAGGAACCAACATTTTGAACTAGTGTTTGTGTAGAACAACCCACTCTTTGAAGATGATTCCTATCACCTACCAACACACATTGAAATAATGTCAGAATATGTACAACCTATTCATAGTTCTAGATACCAACATTATGATCGAGTTGGCCATATGAAATATCAATTTTTTGATGTTAATTCTTGTCAACATTGCGAGAAGTGTAACCATTCTTCAAATAGGTGTGTGAAGCTAAAGAAACCTGTAAGAATGAAACTTGCAATAACATATTGTACTTCTTCTTATGTTGTACTTGACAGGGGGGAACATGATGACATGCTTCAAGTTTCAAAGCCTTGTCATTATGACAACAAGGAACCATGGCCTTCCTCAAGTAAGCCAAATCAAGCAAGCCTAAGCCACAACAAGTTTTGGAGGCTAGATTGAGAGATTTAACAAGAAGACATAAGAGAACCTTGCTCTAGAGTACTTATGTGTTATGTGTCTAGTTTTGACACCATGCGTCATTCCACTCCTTACGTTGTTCTTGATAGGGGGAATGATAAAATGTCAGAAACAAGTGAGCGAGAACACACAAGTTGAAACAAACAAACCAATTCAGCGCCATTTTCGACTGAGATCCAAAGTTAGTGGTCATCCTAAAACCACACATTTAACATAAGAATTCAACTTCTGTTAGACATGAGATGGTGCTCCCCAAACCACCACTTTCCAAACAGAACCTCTAAGCCTTCGTGCTAAGTTTGAGAGGTTGTGGTCAGCCTTAAGCCACCCACTTAGTAGAATATTTCAGCTTTTGCTAACCTTTTTGGTTTCTACTCAGCCAAAACCACCACTTCAAAGAGCACTTGTATTTAGTAGGAGATGTTAGCTTCTGTTAACTTGTTTGACAATTTAGATTGTCAAGTTGGAAATGTTCAGTAGTGGTAACTGTCCACTTCTAGTTGTTCAGCTCTCTTTTCTTGGATTCACATACACCCCTTTGTATTAAGGGGGGAATTTTTGGAACCTAATCCTTGGTGTTAGGAAAACTATTATGATATTTCTCTATTCAAGTGAGGAGGAGACCAAAATTCATTGGTGAGTAGGAAGAGTCACTCGACAGTCTAAAAGACCACATGGGAAGTTGAACCCAATGGTCTTTCTCATGTATATATTGTACATTTGTTAATGGGAAAATTGAGCATTGATGCCTATATTTTATCTTTGTTTAGCTTCATCTTGGCTCTGTGATGGCCAATTGGATTATCTGCCCTTAGGGACATCTAACATAATCTAATGAAGAGAATTTATAAGCATGCCAAAGAAGTGAATATGTCACAAAGTGGCTAGTCCATGCCAAATATAGAAACTAAGAAAGTAAATAAGTAAGATGAGAAAGCAAATAATAAGTGGCTAGTACATGATGAAGAGGGATGGTTGTTCCTCCATACATCCTTCTGATCTATCCTATTTTTTCTTTGTTTCTTGTTAGTTTACAGGATTGAAGTTATTTTATGTTTAGTTTTTTTGAAAGTTTGTGACAATTCAAACCTTCTATGATAACTTTCGGATAAATAGTGAAGATGTAAAACTCATTATTTTTTATGTACATTGAAGGAAGTACAAAATCTAGCTATATTTTATGTTTTTTTATGTACATTAAAGAAAGTATCAAATTTATGCTTTGTTTTATGAAAATACTGAAAAATCTATATAAAAAATGATTTTGAATTAATATAATTTAAAAAAATATAATAAATCCTATAACATAATTTTATTTATATAAAATTTATTACATGAATAAGTAATTGTCCTTGTAAAACATTAAAATTATATATATATTACAGAAAAAAATTCTAAACATCATATAAAAAGTGACAATAACTTTTTATTATTTTTTAATAATCAAAAGTCAATAAAGGTTGCTACATGTTATTTATGTTGTTATTTTTTAAATAAAAAATCCCACAATAAATGATTATATTTATATTTTCTAGATTTATGTTTCATCAAATTAGAATGATTGAATAATTGAAATTTAAAAAATAAATAAATTTATTTTAATTTAAAAAATCAATTTAGCAGAGTATTTTGTAAAAACATTGCAAAATATTATAAAAGGTGCCCTGCTTACATCTATATTAAATCTTAGTTTCATAATCTTTGTTGCAATACCGACCTTCTTAGCCTTTTAACTTTCCAAAACTATAGTGAGCTAGGAACGCTTCTGTCCAAGCTCTTTGAGCATAGAAATACAATTTTAAAAGAAACTAAATAATTTGTTTCTTTAGTCCGATAGACCAAAGTTTTGGTCTCAGGGGACGTTAACTACCACCACCACCACCATCATCAAAAAATTATAACATAAAAATGAATTAATACAAAGAAGCACTTGGATTTGTAAATAAAAAACATACACCCTATTTTAAGACGGATTAATAACAAACAACTATTTTTTTGTAATTGTAAATCCAAAATGATTAATCATCTTTATATATATATTTAAATTATAATATTTTTTATTAGATAATGGTTTAGAATAAAATTATTCTTTCAATTATATATATTGTATTTTTTCAAGTAAATTATCTCTATGTACTTCTTTTTATTTAGAGGATGAGATTATAGAGAAACCTAATTCAACAGTATAATTATTATGCGGTCAACATGTAAAGAGAATAGAGTATGGGCAGTAAGGATAACATTCCATCACATAACCATTTGAGCTAAATCCAATTAATCATTCTCAAAATTGCTTTATGTTCAAACTTCAAACAATAACACAACAACAATCACTATCATTAACATTCTTTTAGTTTTACAACTTAGCTTTAGTTTGTAATTTTCATTAATGTTTTTCAAGGCATTTAGAGCTACTTAATTTTCGGTAAATTGAATACATCTTATAAAAAGCATTCGATGATACATAAAGGTAAAGGTCTTATCTTTACCTTATCAATATGGAATCTTGATCTATTTTTTTTGGATGATTTGGGTCCACTCGAAATTGGACAAATCTAAAAGGGAATTATTCCATCGTGTACAAATCTTGGATCATGGTTGAATTATGCCATACATGAAATGTACTCCAAATTTTTATTAAATTTGATAAAAAAAAAGTATTATTGCTATAAGATTTATTTATTCTTTATATAATTATTAAAAGTTCCATGATAACATTCATAAATGATAAGACTATTAACAATTCATTTGAATGAACTAAATAAATGTAGCAATCTATAAGTACTCTTGTTAATGGAAAGGCTAGTTCTGGATTTGCTTCCGCTCTAGCATTACGAGTCTATCTATTAAATTGTTGGCTCATGTTATTAATTCCTCTTTCTTCTTAACAATAACAATTATAATTTTGTATCATTTAAAATCATCTTTGAGTCATCATTAATCCAACTTATCCAAACATCAATAAAATAGATTTTTTGGAAATGAATTTTGATTATGAAGAGGCAAGGCATCAAAAGCATGATAGTGGTACACAACTTTGATTATGATAATAATATGCCATATGGCTCACAAAAACTATCCTAAAGGAAACTTGCATGAAAAAGTTGCTTGGCGAACTCAAGAAATGGTGGAAGGTATGGATAATGTCAAGTTATATCACAACTCAAGATGACTCAACTCAAGGGACAACATTATGGCTTATTAGCTACCATTAAAACAAATTTTGCAAAATGGAGGAGGGGAATTATATCCACTAATCAACCTCTTAATGAGCTCTTTATACCAACTAGACAAGTGGTAAGGCCACATCAACATACATTCATATAGGATTTGACGGGCAAGCAGTTGTTGTCTCCAATTGATCTCATGGTCATTCTCCTTTAAGAAATCTACCAGGATGAGACAAAGTAGTTAATGTGGGATCAACTGCATGAATGGGATGGGTATGTGGATGGTTCAACCCTAGTTATGGATGCGCATGAAAATTATCTTCTCTCCCGAGTTGGAGTATTCTATACTTGATTTCAAAGACCCATTGTCTCTTTGTAAGGTAGATTGTGATTATGGGTGTGCTATTTAGGTGTTGGTTCACAAGGCTCATGATTTTTGGGACCATCATTACCAAGAAAAGGCATATACAAAATAAAGATCTTGATAAACATGTGCAAGGAGAGAAATACTAATATAATCTAAAACATAAGAAATAAAAATGGTGCTCACACACAAAGAGTAGGGATCACTCCTCTCTCTATCTCATTGTATTTACTCTAGAAACCCTTAATTGGGAAAACCATATTAACTAAGAGTCAATCCTCTCTCTACCTCATTATATTATCTTCACCATTTACAATACAATATTATATTATTTAGTACCTTAATCCATTAACCTGGACTAGATTGCAACCCTAATTCCTTATCCAAAATTAGTTTACAATGGTTCAAAAAACCATTGGTAAAAGAAACACAAAATGAACAAAAAAGATACCATTTTTTTTCAAGGGGGCCACTTTCCCCCATGTGACCCCCAATCAAGGGGGATAACTAGCCCCTAGGTCCCTCCCCTTTCTTTGGGGACACACAAAGAGTACGGAACATGTCCAACATTCTCCCACTTATTATATTCTTTCAAAATGGGGGTAAGGCGAAAGATTTCATGCAATTAGCTGCAAAGGGTAGCAACGCCCATTGATTTTCGACACCAAGATGATTTTTAAGTACTAGAATATTTTGTTAATGAATTTACAACATTCTTCAAGGTATCATCCTTCTCCAGCAATACTTTCTTTTGTTCAATCGAGTCTCTAACAAAATGGTATTGTACATCATAATGATTTGTCTTGGAATGCTAAGCATGGCTCTTTACTATAAAATTTGCACTTGAGTTGTCACGACATATAAAAAAACAATAGCTCAACATAATCTTTGCAAACATATAACTTCCTTATTTCCATGAGTGGATACCATGTACTCAACTTCTATAGTCGGTAATGCAACTATAACCTACCATGCTTACTCATCCAACTAATTTATCCACCAATTAAGTTAAAAGCACAATCACTTGTAGATATTAAATGGTCAATATCTCTAACTTAGTATGCATCAACAAAGCCCTACATATCTATCTCATTGTGAGGTCCATATATTCCCTCCTAGTAGATTGCATAATCTAAAGTGTGATGCAAATATATGAAGACCCTCTTTACATATGTCCAATGTTCCTTCCCTGGTTTTGACTTAGTCCTACTAAAAAATCTCACTACACGGGCAATGCCCAATCTAGTGCAGAGCTTACTATACATTATAATTCCAACAACATTAGGGTAAGCAACATGAGACATGTATTCTACCTCTTATTGAGTCTTGGGATATTGATATGCAAATAACTTTGCACCTATAGGAATATGGACCTTTATCAATTTATATTCTTATATATTAAACCTTTTTATTTTATTTTGTCTCAACATATTTCCTCTACTTCAATTGGAGTTTCTTGTTTGCTCAATCTCTTTTAATTTCCATACCCAAAATAAAAATTGCGGCACTAGTATCTTTCATATCAAACTTAAAAGACAATTGAACTTTCACATTGTCATGGGGATAACTAGCACTAGTCAAAACTAACCCCCAGTCACCTATTTGGAGCTGCTCGGATCTTTGCTGAGGGAGAGACCAGCTCGACAGGTGTCCAACAGACCACACCTTACCCTACATAAATGCTTAACACTTTATACTTAAGCTTGTTTACTCATATTCTCTTACTTATCCAATTTTACTATTAACACATTACATCCAACAATAACATGTTTAAACTTAAACACTTAGCCAAATACAAGAGACGCAATATATAGGTGGCACCCCAAACTGAGTGTGCCCAAATTCATATATATGTAAGTTACAATGGTTACAGATTTTTACAATGGACCATGGGTGGCCATAGGCCATCCCACCAGAGGAGTGCCCATCCCAACAAACTCTAAAGAAACCCCAAGAAACTTGTTCACTTTCGAACCCTTATATTGACGAGTATTTCCTTGCCAATTTCATCGCAACCTCCAGAACTCCCATCTGCAACTTTTGACACTTGCACCAAAATTTGCCAAGCCTTCTCCTAAGACAGGATCCCAAGGCATACTAAGCATGCCCTTGTGACCTGCACCCTGACTAGATGTCTCCCTTGTTCACCCTTTCGCTTGGTTGCTTGGACTTGTTACTTCTTCCACAATTGGATGAATTCCTTGGCTTTCCCTCCATGTGATATCTCTCTCTCTCTCTCTCTCTCTCTCTATATATATATATATATAGGTGGGCTCATGAGTGAGTGCAACCCAAGTCATCATCGCACTCCTACTCAAGCCAAAACCCATTTGCATAGTACGTATGCCTACTTATTTCCTTCATTTATATGATGTGGTAGTACACCCACCTTACCCGATGTTCTCTGTGCATTGAGTTTTGGTTGATGCCCACTTGGAAATACTCGTCCACTGAGCTTCCAAGTCAACCCAGGTCGTGCTTCCAACCCCTACCGTGAAGCTTCCATCCTCGTCGTTCCCACCTCTTGGGCACTCTACCTGGTGCACGCCCATCCCACACTTCCTTCATGCAAATAATAGGTCACACCCGCTTTTCTTGCTCAGCACACCACTACTACCGAGCTCCCAAATCGATTATGTCGATGCACTCTTTCCAATATTTGACTAAAACCTATAATTCCACCTCCTATATGCACTACTTGGTTTTCTTTCCTACTCAATCCTCTCGTTCACTCGTAGATGAGCCAAGGGGCTCCCAAAATATGTTTCCAAGCCTGCTTGGTCTCTTGGGTGAGCTCCCATGCCAAGATCGTCCCAAGTGAAGTGGGTTGCATAAGTGCCTCCACACATAGCAATGACATCCTCCCCTATCTCAAGTAGTTTTCTTCCTTGAAAATGTTTCCAAGTCACTTGTTGTGCCTAGAAATGCAATTGCAACTGCAACCACATGTTGTCTCTGCAACTGAGGCTCCCTTAGACTCCTCGTGGTTCAGTTGTTGCACCTTATAAACCTAAAGTTGCATCAGTACTTAGCTAATTCCATCATGTCTCGATCTGCTTAGAAACCCTAAGAGCTAAATTGGTCTAGGGCCAATCCAACCATCTTCCTAACCCATGAAACAAAATTTATCATGCCTAAACCACCTTTCCATCTACGCTTCAGTGGCAGTGCACTACTATGCCAAACCAAGGAAAAGAATTACACCTTCACCTTAATACCATTGAATCACCTTCCACAACTCAACCCTTGTTGGCTTTGAATTTGTTTAAGGATACCTTTTCAAGGTTCCTACGACCTCACTACCTATGCCAAAGGTAGTGAGTCAAGTTGCTCATACTTCAACTGATACTGAATGGAAAGTGGCGCCCAAGGACACCACCTCCAACTTTGTTGTTTGTAGGCCACTCATCCCACTTGGGATCATTTCTCAAGTACATGGAACCATTTATGCTCTCAGAGAACTGTATTCCAACTCTTCCAATAGAGCTGGTGTAAGCTCAGATCCCACAATATTGCAACCTAACTTACACACTTCCACTACATGTTCTATGAGGTGGTATACACCTCCCACTGCTTCATTTGTCCCAGATTCTTGCACTTGAGTTGCTTTAGTTTCTCCTAAATTCATTCCTTCTTTCTCAACAAACTGTTGCCTCCTCATAGCCCTTCGATTTTTCCCTCTTCTCGTCCCAACAAAAGGAAAGTGAGCCTTGAAACTACCCTTCCCATAGCCTGACGATCTTACTAGTTCAAGTCTGTCATCCTACCACACATTGTGTCATCGCAAGGAGTTCAAGGCCACTTCACCCTCCTCGACCTTCCATTCAACTGACTTGTCATGCTGTATGTTGTTGATGTATTTGTAACTTCAGAATGTATTCATCTATGTATCTTATGTATTGTGTAACCCGATGTTTATTCCCAGGATGTATCTATAATGTAATTGAGTCATATTGTCATGCCCCGATGTTCTGATCGGGAGGATCAATTATGTAAACAAGTCATAGTGGGTAACCCTCTGATTGTCTAAGGGTTAAAGTCCTCGCAGTTCCGGGGCACTAGGGTTATTAGACTCTCCTAGTAGAGGTCGGCCCTGGTAGGGATTTAGACATGTTGGGATTAGTATAAATAGAGAATTGGAGTCTCTATTTATCACACAACTCATCCACACTCAAGTGTAGCGCATAGTTGAGGAAGGAGAAGACAATGGGGCTAGACAAGAAGAAGATTACTGTTGTTGGGAGATCACTTACTATTTTGGGGCTTTCACTATTTTGGTGCTGATTCTATCTCTGAGGAAGTTGCAGGGTTTTCTCCTTTATGGTTTCCCCAAGGAAAAACACTGTGTTCATTGTCTCTTGTGTTTGATTGCTGTACTTGTTATTCTCTCAGTTAAAGATCCTAATAATGCTAGCTTAATGTTGAAAAACTAACATGGTATCAGAGCTAACTTGAGAAGAAGACACTGTGCAGCTGTGGGAACTAGGGATTCCTAGTTTATGGATCTTCCTCCACAAATTTTCAGCAAAAGTAAGGTGGAATAACTCTCCTCCTTAGGGCGCATCTTTCTGTTGAAGCAGAATCTAATTCTGAGGTTTTTCAGACACTACTGCCAGAAATTAGGGATTTTTACAAAAGAGGAATTTTTTGGTGAGCCCGGGCCTGGATTGATCTCCTCCCCAAAATCGAATTTAGGGACAAATTTCAAAGCATTTGGTTGGACAGAACTCCGGAAAAGCAAAACCCTAATCTGCTCCTGAACCAGCTCTGCAGGATTTCAACTCAAGTTTCAGATCCGACATCTTGACCTGGTAAGATCTAAGATCTTTTGTATTTCCATTTGAGATTCTCAGTTTAAGATGTCTCACCATACTAAGCTTGATGAAAAGCTTGAGGGAGCTGATAACTTCCAAGCCTGGAAGTATAGGATCTCCCTGGTCCTGGAAGAGAATGAATTAGACTCCTACATCCATGAGGAGGTTCCAGTTCCAGAGGGAGATGAGGAAAAGGCCTTACATAAGAAAAAGATGGTTATGGAAAAGAAGATTATTGCTGATTCTATCAAGGATCACCTTATCCCACGAGTGTCCTCTCTCAAGACACCTAAAGCTATGTTTGATGCCCTAACCAAGTTGTTTGAAGGGAAGAACATAAACTGGAAGATGACTCTGAGGAATCAACTGAAGAATGTGAAGATTCAGAATGCAAAGACTATCTAGTCCTAATTCACAAGGGTTTCTCAGATCAAGGAACAATTAGAAGCTGTAGATGAAGAAGTGGAGAATGCAAAAATTGTGATGACAACAATGAATGGACTCCCTAGGTCATGGGATTCTTTCATCCAAGGAATCTATGTAAGAAAGAAGTTAGTCAAGTTCAATAGACTATGGGAAGAATGCTCTCAAGAAGAAGCTCAAATAGCAACTCGAGAAGAGAAGATGGGAAGTGAAGATCAAGCCCTCACAGTTCACTCCAAGAGGGGAAGAAGAAATCCTCATTACTCCAGAGGCAAGAACTCTCATTCTAAGGATAACAATAGAAAGGACCTATCTAGATTGAGATGTTATACACGTGATGAAAAAGGACACTTTGCAAAAGACTGTCCTAAGAACAAGAATCACTCTCATAATAAGAAGGGGAACAAAAGAATACATCATGCTCATGCTGTAGAGGACGATGAACCATCCAAGAAGAGATCTAGATATGAAAGTGAAGATTCTTCAAGCGAGGATGAATATGTTTTGATTTTCGCTCTCACAGGTAACATTACTCATGGCAGTGATGATTGGATTATAGACAATGGGGCTTCCAAACATATGACTGGATTCAAGGAATCCTTTGTAAGACTATCAGAACATGAATCACCTCACAAGGTGAAGCTAGGAGACGACTACCAATATCCAATAAAAGGTAGTGGGGAATCTTCATATAAACTAGACTCTGGTAAGTCTCTAACAATGAAGGAAGTATTTTTTGTACTAGGACTCAAGAAGAACCTTCTCTCCATATCAGCATTGGATGCAAAAGGAATGAGGGTTGCATTCATAGATGGTCAAGTCATGATGTGTCCTAGAGGAAAGACTATCAATGATGCGGTAGTAATTGGAGAATAAGAAGGAGGGTTGTACAAATTGAAGGGCCATCCAGAACAAGCATTGGTCCATGACTCAGTAGAGCCAAGTGAACTTTGGCATAGAAGGCTTGCACATGTGCATTATAGAGCACTTCCTATTGCAAGCAAAGCTGTTGAAGGTCCTCCAGAAATCCAAGCAAAACATGATGGGGTCTGCAAAGGATGTGCGAATGGAAAGAACATAAAGAAGACATTTCTAAGTAGGGAAAGCAAAGCAAAAGGAATTTTGGAAATGATCCACTCCGATGTATGCGGTCCTATGTCATCAAGCTCACTAAGCGGGTATGCATATTATGTTTCTTTTATTGATGATTTTTCTAGGAAGACATGGGTTTACTTCATGAAGAACAAATATGAAGTATTCAACAAATTCAAGGAATTCAAATCCTTGATCGAGAACCATACTGAAAAGAAGATCAAGACTTTTCGACTAGACAATGGCGAAGAATTCACTTCAAATGAATTTAAGAGGCTATGCAAAGACTCAGGGATTAAGAGGGAGTTGTCCACTCCTTATAATGCACAACATAATGGGGTTGCAGAAAGGAAGAATAGAACTATCATGGAAGCTGCAAGAGCAATGATTCATGATCAATATCTTCCTATGCATGTTTGGGCGGAAGCTGCCAGAACAACGGTGTATGTACAGAACCGTACTCCACATAGAGTACTTGAGAACAAGACTCCTGAAGAAGTCTTCTCCAACAAGAAACCAGAAGTCAGCCATCTCAGAATATTCGGCTGTCCTGTGTACATACACATCCCAAAGGAGAAAAGGACAAAATTAGATCCTTCAGGAAAGAAGGGTATATTTGTGGGATACTCTGAAAGCTTAAAGGATTACATAATATATTTTCTAGGGTACAAGAATATTGACATCAGCATGGATGTGACATTTGATGAAGACATAGCTTACAACAAATCCAGAAAGAGACCTGCTGAAGAACTTGAAGAAGTAGAAGCAGAAGCACCCAAAATTCATGATACAACCATGAACGAAGAAGCTCAAGAAGAAGATTGAGAATTTGAAGAACCACAAAGACCTGTAGATCCACCTCTGGAGAAGAATCCTCATAAGAGGAAACCTGCTTGGGTACGAGAACTTATCCAAGGTGTGGAAAAATATGGGGCTCCAGAAGAGAATCATAGAGAAAGAAAGAGGACCAGATCCTGATCCGAGTATGTAGCTTTACTATGTGATTTCATTGATGAAGAACCTTCCAGTTATGAAGAAGCGGCAAAATGAAAAGAATGGAAGGATGCTATGATCGAAGAATACCAATCGATCATGAAGAATGATGTTTGGGCTGTTTTCCCAAGACTAGAAGGGAAGTCAGTTGTAACTTCCAAATGGATCTACAAGATCAAGCATGCTGCAGACGGTAGCATTGAAAAGTATAAGGCAAGATTTGTGGCTTGGGGTTTCTCTCAGAAAGAAGGAATAGACTATGAAGAAACATTTGCACCTGTAGCCAGATACACTTCCATCAGATCAGTACTTGCTCTGGCTACAGTGATGAAATGGAAGATACACCAGATGGATGTCAAGATTTCCTTCTTGAATGGTGTAGTGGAAGAGGAAGTGTATGTAGAACAACCACTCGGTTTTGAGACACATGATAGAGAGTCTCATGTATGCAGATTGAATAAATCCCTATACGGTTTGAAACAGGCACCCAGGACCTGGTACGACAGAATTGATATTTTTCTATCCAGTTTGGGCTTTACCAAGAGTAAAGCAGATTCCAACCTTTACTTCAAGGTTGAATATGGCAACCCAGTGATGCTTCTACTATATGTAGATGATCTATTTGTGACAGGTACGGATGGGTTGATTATTGATACGAAGAGAAAACTTGCTGCTGAGTTCGAAATGAAGGACTTGGGGATGATGCATTACTTTCTAGGTATGGAGGTGTGGCAGAGTACAGACGGAATCTTCCTTGGACAAGGGAAGTATGCAGTAGAGATCCTGAAGAGGTTTGGGATGATGGACTGTAAGGCTATGGCCACACCTATGGCATCGAACCTAAAGCTATTGAGTGATGCTTCATCAGAGTCAGTTTATGCTATGATGTATCATCAGATGATTGGGTCATTGATGTACCTGACGAACACGAGACCAGACATTTGCTTTGCTGTGAACACCTTGAGCCAGTTCTTGACAGAGCCGAGAAATGTTCACTTGATTGCTGCAAAGCATATTCTGAGGTACCTAAAGGGTAGAGTTGATTATGGGCTCAAGTATGATGCGAATCAAAAGATTAACCTGGAGGGTTATGTTGATTCAGATTGGGTAGGCAGTGCCATTGACATGAAGAGCACTTCAGGATGTTGCTTCAGTATGGGATCGGGTGTGATCTCTTGGTTTAGCAGGAAGCAATCCTGTGTGGCACTGAGTACAGCTGAAGCAGAGTATGTCGCAGCTTGTTCAGCTAGTTGTGAGGCAGCATGGCTACGGAAGCTACTGTCTGATTTATTTGATCTCCAGTTGGATGCTACTTGTATACATTGTGACAACCAGAGTTGTGCGAAGTTGTCAGAGAATCCAGTGTTCCATGACAAGTCGAAGCATATTGAGATCAAGTATCACTATATCAGGGATATGGTGCAGAAGAGAGCAGTGAAGCTCTAGTATGTTGCGACGGAGGAACATATAGCTGATGTATTGACAAAGCCATTAGCTAGAGTGAAGTTCGAGTACTTCAGGGAGAAGCTTGGTGTTCTCTAGATTGAGGTTTCCTCCAAGGGAAAGTGATGAGTCCCATATCCATTCTGACATGGTGAGAGGATTGGCTCCTTCCATGGTCAGATATAAGGGCTGAGCCATTCTGACATCATGAGAGGATTGGTTCCTTCCATGGTCAGATATAAGGGCTGAACCATTCTGTCATGGTGAGAGGATTGGTTCCTTCCATAACAGATATGAGTGCTGAGATCCATAGCCATTCTGACATGGTGAGAGGATTGGTTCCTTCCATGGTCAGATGTAAGGGCTGAGCCATTTTTTCATGGTGAGAGGATTGGTTCCTTCCATGACAGATATGAGTGCTAAGCCATTCTGATATGACTGTAGGATTGGTTCCTACATGATCAGATATAAGGGCTATTTCCATTCTTGGAATGGAGCTGCTTGGTGAGGTACCGGGAAAACTCAGTCTAGGACTAAGGGCCGTTTTGATATGACCATGAGATGTTCTCTCACATGATCAGATATGAGTGCATGGCCATTCTGATGTGATAGAGGGATGTGTTCCCACTTGATCAGATGTAAGGACTGAAGCCATTCTGTCATGGCTTAAGGATTAGGTTCCTCCCATGTTAGATATGAGTGCTAAGCCATTCTGACTTAGTGTCATATATAAGGGCTACCGCCATTCTTTGAATGGAGCTACTTGGTGAGGTACCAGGGATCCTCTGTCTAGGACTAAGAGCCATTCTGATGTGACTGAGGGACATGTTCCCACATGATCAGATGTAAGTGCAGTGGCCTTTCCATAGATGATAGTAGTTTGGGTTCCTATCATGCTGGTGGTTGTAAGTGTTGAGCCTTTTCACAGATGATAGTAGTGTGAGTTACTATCATGCTGGTGATTGTAAGTGTTGTGCCTTTTCACAGATGGTAGTAGTTTGAGTTCCTACCATGCTGGTGATTGTAAGTGCTGAGCCTTTCCACAGATGGTAGTAGTTTGAGTTCCTACCATGCTGGTGGATGTGAGTGCTGTGCCTTTCCACAAATGATAGTAGTTTGGGTTCCTATCATGCTGGTGGTTGTAAGTGCTGAGCCATTTCACAGATGATAGTAGTTTGAGTTCCTATCATGTTGGTGAATGTGAGTGCTGGGCATTTTTGATATGATTATAGGATTGGTTCCTACATGATCAGATGTGAGTGCTGGACGTGCCTTTCTGACGAGTAGGTCAGATGTAAGTGCTGGGCGGGCCATTCTAACTTAGTGTCAGATATAAGCGCTGAAGAAGACCTACATGGAGGCTAGGCCTACAACCAACATGAAAAAGGGCTAGCTCTGTAGAACTTCCTATGACGAGAAGAATCATGAGATAGCACCCATGACGATGATTGCCAGTGATGATCCAGATCGAGTGATGATCAAGATCCAGTGATGATGATTCAGTAGTAATGATCCAGATCGAGTGATGATCCAGATCCAATGATGATGACCAGTGATGATCCAGATCGAGTGATGATCCAGATCCAGTGATGATGTCCCATGATGATCTAGATTTGAAGAATGAAGATGACTTGAAGATGAAGATGACTTGAAGACAAAGATGACTTGAAAACTCATAAGACTTGAGATGCAGATGACGAGATGATCCAGTTGATACAGAGAAGAAGACCAGTGCTGAAAATTGTGTCGAAAGAATACCTTCCTAGTTAAGAGGGAGTGTTGGTGTATTTGTAACTTCGTAATGTATTCATCTATGTATCTTATGTATAGTAACCCGATGTTTATTCTGGGATGTATCTATAATGTAATTGAGTCATATTGTCATGCTCCGATGTTCCGATCGGGAGGATCAATTATGTAAACAAGTCATGTCAAGTCATAGTGGGTAACCCTCCGATTGTCTAAGGGTTAAAGTCCCCGCAGTTCCAGGGCACTAGGGTTATTAGACTCTTCTAGTAGAGGTCGGCCTTGGTAGGGATTTAGTCATGTCAGGATTAGTATAAATAAAGAACTGGAGTCTCTATTTATCACACAACTCATCCACACTCAAGTGTAGCGCATAGTTGAGGAAGGAGAAGACACTGGGGCTATACAAGAAGAATATTACTGCTGTTGGGAGATCACTTACTAGTTTGGTGTTGATTCTATCTCTGAGGAAGTTGCGGGGTTTTCTCCTTTATGGTTTCCTCAAGGAAAAACACTGTGTTCATTGTCTCTTGTGTTTGATTGTTGTACTTGTTATTCTCTCAGTTAAAGATCCTAATAATGCTAGCTTAATGTTGAAAAACTAACATATGTGAGGCTTGGTTTGCAAGTAGCATGGAGGTGCATCTGTCTCAACCAGACTGCAACCTATATCTTTCAACTTTGCAGGCGTTAGTTGATTCTCTGAAATCCCAATGGAATTCATATAAAAATTTTCTATCTCTGTAGTATCATGTTCTATGGATTTTTCACTTCTACCCTCACTGCCACCTGCCATTGCATCCACCAAAGGCGTCTTCCTCGCCTCGACTTCCTTTTCCAAATCCACCAAATTTACAACCATATGAGTGCCTTGTCGATCCAAGGTTCTACCATTTTTCTTGACCTAAAGACTTCATATGTCTTCTTTTCCTTGATCACTTGGTCCACTCTCTGGCTCATTAAGTGCATTCACCTTTCCAACCAAGGATATTAGTGTGGGTGCAAGCTGCTCCTTGTATCCCCTTTGTCACCCTTGGTCCTTCAAAAAATGCAAGTGATCATTTTTCTTTGCAACTGATCGTGCTAACAAATACAATGATTCCAACCTTTGTGCCACATTATCGAATTCCTCATCCATTACAGATGTCCTTATGCTAGAACATATGCTTTCTTTGCTCGAACCTATCACTTTCTACTATCCTGCGACATCTCCCAATCGATCCACGAGCATCCCAGTCGTCTCATCCCACCTCATGGAGGACGACCTAGGTGCTTGCTCCAAAATTTTCTTCATCATTAACACATCCCATGTTTCAACCTTGACTTGTTCCTGCAAGGTACATTCCATACTCCAACTTCCAATGGTGCTTCGCAGACCCCTTCTACAACCTCCTTCACTGTTGAATTTTCCACCTTATTCATGTACTCATGCTTTCCATGAAGTGATGTCACAGTCCTTTGGATCAACCCATTCATAGTGATGTTCATGAATTCAATCCCATGTTGGAATTCATCTTGCACATTTTCTGAATTTTCACCTGAACTCTCTATGAAGGCTTTGATTGCAACCATAGATTATTCCAAAGGTCCTTGCCCTTGGGACACACCCATTGATGCAATATTTTCCCTGGATAACTTCCTTTGGAATTCACCCAAATGCACATCTTGCCTCGCCTTCATCACACAAGTATTTGCAGAGGAGTCTTTGTCATGAGGAGTAATATCGAACTCCTTACTTCCTTCAACTTTTGGTTATGGAATCAAAGTCGTTCTCATTTGACAGTCATCCAATTCAATCAGATACCCCACCCCAAACAACTTAATCTTGTCAGTTCTCGCACAACTTCTTAATCCACACTTACAAAATTTGATATTCAAGTGCCATTGCATGGATTTGGAGCAACTGCTTCATCGCACAATCATGCTGCTCCAAGTTCCTCTTAGTAGCTTCAAGTTTGGCTTTCCATGACTCTTTCGCACCTGGTGCCCCATGTTGCGACTGTGATTATTCCTGACCGTCACACATTCAAGAAGTATCCACAATTCATTCGAAACCTTGATTTCTCAAGTCCTTCCATCGAAATACCACAAAGTGTCCCAACACACCCTCTTCTAGGGCATCTAGTGTCATGGGCACAAACCTTACTTGAGGGTACCTCTTAGACACCCTTACTTGTCACTTCTCTAATTCTGCACAGAATTGTCCCAAATGAAGTCTAGGAATGTTATTATGAAGCCAGTATACCTTCTACAAGTCTTGGCATGTTCCTACCAAGAGCGACACGTGCCCAGGCGCTCTCTTCATAGATGCCTTCTGGCTCATCATAGTGGATCAGTCCGATAACAATGCAAGATAAAAAGACTACTGGTGAAGTGCAGATTTGCATCGACATAATAAAAATGAATGATGCTTGTTTACATGACCTATTTCCTACTCCATTTACAGATGAGGTACTGGAGAGTGCCGGGGGTCAAAAAATTTACTCATTCACTAATGGGTTCTATGGATACCATCAGATTAGAATCACAAAGGAAGACTTTTACGATGGAGTGAGGTTGTTTCCAATATATGATAATTCCATTTGGACTCAAGAATGCTCCTACTATTTTTTCCAGGATAGTAGTGGTTGCCTTCAAAGATTTTATTCATAAATTTCTTGAGGTATACTTCGATGATTGGACAATATTTAGGCTCATTAAGGATCACATTGAGAGCCTCAGGATGATGATGGAACGATGTCGCCAGTATCAAATTTCACTAAACTTAAAGAAATGTATATTTTATGCCCCATTTGGAATTATGTTGGGCCACGTAGTTTGTCGCGATGGAATATTGGTCAACCCTACCGAAATTGCAATTATCATCGACCTACCACCGCCTACCACAGTGAAGCAATTGAGAGAAACATTGGGACACACAAGATACTACCGAAAATTTATCAAAGTATATGCGGAGGTGACTGCTCCGATGGAGAAGTTATTGAAGAAAGATGTTAAGTTCCAGTGGACGAAAATTTTCCAAGAGAGTCTATAAACTTTAAAGAACAAGATGGCTATAGCACCCATACTTGTATTTCTAGACTGGAAAAATGAATTTCATGTACATGTTGATGCGTCATCTGTTGTGCTCGGCATGGCACTAACACAACCTGGTGAAGGGTCGATTGATAATCCTATTGCCTTCTCTATACCACGACAGAAAGAGAAGGACTATCCCATGACAATAGAGAAGGGTCGATTGATAAAAAATAGAGAATAAATATACCACGATGGAAAGAGAAAGACTAGCTATGTTATACGCTCTGCATAAATTCAAACACTATTTTCTGGGTGGACATTTCAAAATGTACACAGATCATTCAACATTGAAATACTTGGTCAATAAGAGTGTTGTTGGGGAATATTTGTCAGTGGCTTCTCCTTTTTCAGGAATTTGACTTTGACTCTCATTGTTAAATCGGGTCAACTGAATTCAGGACCAGACCATCTATTGAGGATCGAAAGTTAGGACTAGCCTAGTAACCTCGACGATAGTCTCCTTGATGCACAACTATTTGTGATAACAGTGTTTGGTGATCACTACAGAGACATCATACAAATTTTGAGTACGGGCTATGCACTAGCTGAATTTACTACTGCACATAAGAAACAATTAGCTATGCGAGCTACAGACTTCTAGTTGATCGCTGGACAATTATATAAAATGGGCCCTAATGAGATTCTTTGTCACTCCATCTTGGAACATGAGTGACTAATGATACTAAATGAAGCACATGCTAGTGTCCTAAGAGGCCATTTTTCTGGAAAATCTACAGCGCGAAAGATATTGCATGCAGGATTGTGGTGGCCCACCATGCATGCATATGTCCAAGAATATTGCTGCAGTTGTGACGTATGTCAAAGAATCGCAAAATCGTTGCGACGATATGGAATGCCATTGGTACCCCAAATACATTTGCATGACTTTGATAAATGGGTCATTGATTTTATGTGCCCTACTAGTCCAACAGGGAATCACATAGGTGCAATATATATAATTATTACGACTAACTACCTGACCAAATGGGCTGAAGCAATGCTAGTAAAATATTGTACTGCTGCGAATGCTGCTATGTTTTTGTTTGAAAATGTTGTGATTAGGTTTGGATGCCAGAAAATTTTGATAAGCGACCAAGGCACACACTTTGTCAATCAATTGATTAAGGAATTGCTGAAAGAATTCCAGATCCAACATAGAAAGACAATGCCATATCACCCTTAAGCGAATGGTGATGCCAAAGCATTTAACAAAATCCTAGAGAATGCGTTGACAAAGATTTGCAATGTCCAAAGAGATGACTGGGATCAAAAAATTTCCGCAGTATTGTGGGCATATCGCACAACCTGTAAGAATATGACATGCCAAACTCCATTTCGCTTGGTGTATGGACAAGAAGTTGTGATGGCGATGGAATACATTGTATTGAGCCTAATGATTGTTGTGATCATAGAGATGACAGATGTTGGTGTTGTCAAGGAAAGACTGTCGTAACTGATACAGTTGGAAGAAGATCGTTTTGTTGCAGGATATTTTCAAAACATTGAAAAATAACGACAAAAAGTATGACATGATCGCCACATCAAGAACAAGCAATCTCATGTCGGAGAACTTGTTCTTTTGTACGATTGCAAAATTTTAAAGAATTTGGGAAAGCTAAAAACACAATATCTAGGACCATATATTGTAACACATATCATTGGTGAAGGCGCAGTACAATTGCAAAAGTTGGATGGAACACTTGTGAAAGGACCGGTAAATTGAAGTTGCCTAAAACCTTATCAGGATAGCCATGACATGGTCGATTGAAAAAAAAACCTCCGGATTTTTTTTTGGATCATAGGAAATGAGTTGCCACAAAAAGAAGCAAAAAGCGTTGCAGACTTCTAATATGTCATCGAGAAAGGAAAACTGTCACAAGTGGAGAAATGTCAGTGAAGACAATCTATCTATTGCATCGAAGGAAATTTGGCGAAGGTTGAATACAAGTTGCAGTAGGGGCACTACTGTCGCAAGTTAAAATCAAGTCATAGAAATGACAGCTGGTTGTAATTAATTCCAAGGCCCGAGAGATTTTGGTGGCATACCTTTTGGTCATTTTCATCTTTATTACACAATAACTACCACTGATGTGACAGGTGAGTGGAAGCTTGTGTGGCGATTTTTGTATGATGACTAGGACAATTGGCCCATGTCATGGATATTGTTGTCAGCTTACCATTCATTGTTCGCGCATGTGAAGGACTGAATAAGTGAACAACTAGACGTTGTCACAATTCACACCCAAGTTTTAGTTCATTCTGCTGTATTCAAGAGAGAGTATTGCATTGTCATCTACAACTACAAGAGATGAAGTAAGTTTTCCACAGAGCATGGTTATTTCGATTTCTAGTACCAGTACAGTTGCAAAATCCACCATTGAGAGATTGCTTCCACCGACTATTATCGAAAACATGGTAGGATTTGTCCCGCCAGAAGTCATGCTTTCAAGGGAAGTGTCACAGTCCCTTGAAATTTCTCTAGTAAGTTGAGACCAGACCCACCTTGTTTGTCAATAGTGAATCTCTTTGGTAGATGCAAGAAGAAAGCATCATCATCACCACTGTTGGGAGATGAAGAAGCAACGGTTGAAATTAGGCTACCGGATGATATCCCACAAAAACCATGTGATGCACCCAAGTGGAGAATCGCCAAAATGCAAAGTATCATTGGTAAAATCAGCCATTCCGAAAAAGAATTTAGGTAACAGTAAATAATGACAAGATCCCGTGACGTCGGCTTCAACTTTACAAGAAGCATAGGATATATTTGGTGATGTCTATGATATTTACAAGAAGCTCAAAATATATTTGGTAATGTTGATGAACTTTTCTCTCATCGTCCTAACATTTTAAAGAAGTATCCTTTCAATACTTGATGAAAGAAGGAATATAACACCATAGGTTGTGAAAAATATAGAATAGGCAGAGGCACCGTGTGCTAAGGTTGTTGAACAAGTTTCTCAGACATGGGAAGCGTTGATCAACGATGCAGAGTTAGAGAAAGTCGCAGAGTAACTGCGCACTACTGAGATAGAGGCAAATCAAATGAAGAAATCGACATTAGAAGAGAAAATGGATAAGGCTGCTGAGATGAAGAAACTTCAACAATAAGTTGCAGCGTTGCACACTCAACAACAACAATGGATTGACAAAGTCGTTGAATTAGAGGACGAAGGAAAAAGAGTTACAGGCATCCTTCATCCTATACACCAAAAAGTGTGACAAACAACAGAGTCCACAATGCTTACAACGTTGAAACATATTAGTTCCAACACCATGGAGAATTTGTAGAAGGTAGAAGAAGAAGTCCGACGAGAAACATACTAGATAGTGAAAATATTCCAATATTTTTAAAGTAAAGTCATCACGACCGAAGGGATTAGAGTGGCTCGGGACGAGCCACATGTGATTGTTGGGGGCCTGTTGGCCCTAGGAAAATATAGGCATGCAAAATTCAGTTAGAATGCTTGGGAATATGAAGAGTTTGGTCACATGAAGAAGGAAGCAGTGATAGAAGGGAAGCTGCAACAGAAGCAACCACGAGGGAAGATATTATGACAGAAGGAAAGATGCGATGAGATCAGCCATGACAAAAGGAACCATGATAGAAGAAGACTTGCAATGGTTTAAAAGGAAAACTCGAGATATCGTGGGCAAAAAGTTAGTTAGGATAACACATGCTTTAGGGGATAAAGCATCTTTGTATTTTGGGCGGATAGTTCCTATTGACAGTTGTAACTGAAATGAACAAGAATAGGAATGACAACATGTTAGCTAACATAATGAAGTCTATTGATTACGACATGTAAGAATTTAAGAAAGGGATAACCCAAGTTGTGTGCAGGTTGGTTGGTTGCTTACTTCCTCAAAGTTACACACTTAGATAGATGTACTCTCGATTGGTCTGAGTTAGTTGTGGTTGTATGTTGTTTGGTCTGAGTTAGTTGTGGTTGTATGTTGTTTGTACATAGAGTTGTAGAGAAGAGAAAGTCGATCCAGTCTGTTTACGGAGTGACAGTAGGGTGGAGGAGAGGAAACTTTAGAGACCAAATACTAGAGAGAACGAGAGGAGAGAGAAGCTGTCTATATTGTAGAAGGATATATATAACAGAGTCTACAAGCTGAGTGTGCAGATGAAAGGTGCCATATATTTTTCATTCCAGATGAAGAGCGCCTTTGTGGTTTTTCCCGGATGGGTTTCCATGTTAAATGTTGTCTATGTGTACATTTGATGAATGTGCTTATGTCTAATGAATGTATGTTGTGAATGGATGTATGTGTATTTCCTTATGAATGATTCCTTATATGCATTTGTCGCACTGTTGTTAGTTGGAATCGCTAATAAGGAAGTATATTAACTGTTGTAATCTCTGTCTATAGACAAGTCGAGTCACATATTGATTGCATGCAATACGAATAAGTAATATAACCATCAGCTTTGGTCAAGAAATGTAGTAAGGTGCCAAGGAAGCGGAAATCCCCACACAATTGCAGAAAATTGGTTATGGAAGTTACCCATAAGAGAGATCTTGGGTGAGATTGCATTTGCATCGTTGGTGCTACCGACTAAGCCTTGTTCTGCTAAGACGATATATTGGGATTTGTTTACAGACACACAAGGGTATGAACCTGGGTTGAAGGGAGAAACACCAACAAAAATGCAATTGGAAGAGATGGAAAAGGAAAAGCTGGAGGAAAATTGAAACCCATTGAGGGTTCCTCAGGGAGTTCTACAACCCTTGCACTTGTTAAGTAATGAAGATAGTCTCTTGTAATCGTAGGGGGTTGAGAATTCATGGAAAAGAGGAACCCCTATTTGTTGAAAATGGAGAATCCCAACATCGTCTTTTCTAGGAGACAAAGCTTGAGGAAAGGGGAGGCCTTGACAAGGGGAGAAAAACATGGAATTTCAGCTTTGGGACTGTAGTTAGTTCAGGAGGAGACTCATGATCTATAATAAATCTATGGAATAAATCCAAGTTTCTTTTACAAAACCAGTGAGAAAATAGGAACTGTCTACTTATAGAACTTCTCAACCAAAAATCAAGAATCCATGTAAATATTCAAAACATTTATGTTCTAGTTTTGTATTTGTTTGAGTACACATGATACTTCCAAAAGATCAAACACCTAGAGCAACCACTCACACAAATAGATCACATATCAATACACCGATGTTTTCACATGGTTTAAACCCTCAAAAGGGAAACACTCCATGACCCCATCCAAATAGTTACTTGAGGCAATTTATCATGCAAAAGAAAGAAAGTTACAAATGAGCTTCTCATAATCGACCAACTAGAAAAAACCCTCCATGCTCTTTAAATAGATATCATGGAACAATTGGGTGTTAAGAAACATGTCAATGGTAGTTATGATTTAAGAGAAGATGAACAGTTGGTCACTCTATGTCTAGAATATATCATGGCCTTCGGATTATCTATTTACAAACGCATACTAATGCATACTAAAGGAACACATTTTTCCTAACGAATATATTGTAAAAAATTGATCTTAACTAACTCCTAAGTGTCTAAATATCCTAATATCCCCCATTAAGAACAAATTGGGATAAGATTGAAGGATTTACAAAAGTGATAATATTAGGAGAAGAAAGGAGGAATTAAAGGCTATCCCGCTTAATGACACGTTCATGAACTCCTAAAATAGATTAGTATAGAAAATTTCGCTTATATAAGAGACTTTGTGAAGATTTTAGCAACTTGATCATCTTTAGGGTAGAAGAGAAGTTCAAGAATGCGATCATGAACAATCTTTCTGATGAAGCGCATATGTAGCTCAATGTGTTTGTTGCAATGATATTGAATGGGATCTTTAGCAAGCTTGATGGCACTTTGACTGTTGCAAAAAACTAGAGTAAGATGTTTATGGTTGAATCCAAACTCTGAAAGGATTTGTTGAAGCCATAAAGCTTCTTGACTAACATTAAATGCGTCTCGATATCTTGCTTCTACTGAAGAAATATCGAGAGCTTGTTGTTTCTTACATCCCAAGTGACAGGTCCAGATCCTAGACTAAAAACATAACTCGCGGTAGACTTCCAATCATCAGGATCGCTGGCCCAATCTGAACCAATGAAACCAATCAACAAAGGAGCCCCCCTATACTGTAATGAATCCCAAATTGAATTGTACGCCGAATATATCAAAGTATTATTTTTGTTGCTTTCTAGTGACTTTCATGGGGTGTTTTCATATAGAGGGAAACACAAACAATGACAAAATAAATATTAGGACGAGTATGAGTTAAGTATAAGATACTACCAACAAGCTGGCGATACAAAGTGGAATCTACTTTAGGTGAAGTACAACTGGCAGAAAGTTTGATGCCAGAATAAAAGGGAGAAGGGGTTGGTTTACAATTTTCCATGTGAAAGCGACGAAGAAGGTCACAAGCATACTTAGATTGAGAAAGAAAGATTACTTCTTCGGTTTGCAAGACTTGGAGACTAAGAAAATAATGCAAATGTCCTAAGTCTGTCATTTCAAATTTTTGCTTAAGAGTAGATTTCACATGAGTTAAAAGCTCAGGGTCACTACCAAAAATAATAGGATAATCAACATAAAGAACATGGATGATGAGATTGTTTCATATTTTCTTGGTATAGACATTGGGGTCAGAATGGCATCGAGAAAAATCAATGTCAAGGAGAAATCTATCCATTTTGGAATACCAAACTTCAGGAGCTTGCTTAAGGCCATATAAGGATTTCTAAAGGTGACATACAATTCTAGAGTCATTCTGAACACATCCAGGAGGTTGTTCCATGCAAATTTCCTCCTACAAATCACTATGTAAGAATGTGGACTTGACATCCATTTGATGGACCTCCCATTTATGTAAGGATGCAAGGGAAAGAACAAGGTGGATGGAGTTCATTTTTGTGAGAGGAGAAAAGTTTTCATTGTAGTTAATTCCTTCAACTTGGGAAAACCCTTTGGAAACAAACCTTTTCTTAAGCCTTTCAACACTTCCATCTGATGCATACTTAGTTCTGTAGACCCTTTTACATCTGACAAGTTTTCTTCCTTTTGGAATAGGTACAAGATCACAACTATCGTTCACCAGTAAAGAATGATATTCTTAATCCATAGTTGCATTCCAATTTGGATTCCTTGAAGCTTCTGCAAAAGTCTCTAGATCATGATTCTCTGAAACTTGACACAAAAGATAAGAGGCCCACTAGAAATGAGAAGTTGTTCAACGAGGATCTCTAGAATCACCAACAAGATCACCAAATGCTTCACATGTTGAAGGAACCCATTGAGGACGCGGTTGTGTTGGTGCAACTGGAGGAAAATGAGTAGGCAGAGGTGGATTTTCATCCTCACTATCATCAATAGAAACTGGAGTTGGAAATCTATCAAGGAAGTTGGGAGTAAAAGAAGGCATAAGCACTAAATTAGGCTCGCAAGACATAGTTGGAACAAATTTCGAGTTAGGCTTGCAGGCCAAGATATTTTCATCAAATTTAACATCTCTTCTAATAATTATATCATGAGAACATGAATGAAGAAGTCTATAATCTTTTACATATTCAGAATATCCAACAAATATGCACTTTTCACTTTTAGGCTACAATGCTTTCCATTTTTCATCTGGAATGCCAACCCATACTTCACTACCAAACACATGGATGCGACTTACATCTGGTTTAATTTTACTCCATGGTTCTTTCGGTGTGATACCTTGTAAAGTTTTAATAGGGGCGCGATTAACTATGTAATTTGCACGATTTATGCCTTCAACCCAAAATTGATGACTTAGTCTCTTAGCTTGAAGCATACAATTACCCATTTCTTTTAAAGCACGATTCTTTTGTTCAACTATGCCACTTTGCTATGGTGCATATAGAACAATGTGTTGTTGTTGGATTCCCTATTATGTGCAGAAAGGAGTGAAGTTTTTGCTAACATATTCTCCCCCATTAACATTTCTTAACTTAAGAATTTGGTGACAAGATTGTTTTTCAACAAGGGCCTTATAGGCCAAGAACATGTTAAATAATTCACTCTTAAGTTTTAGGAAATAAACCAAAGTGCATCTGGAGTAATCATCAATGAAGTTTAAAAAATATTTGAAACTGAAAAGGAAGAAGATGGAATAGGACCACACAAGTCACTATGCATAAGCTCTGAAGGGGTTGGGGTGTACCAAGAGGCACACTTGTCAAAACTGTCTCGATGATGTTTTGTGAGTACATAACTAGAACAAACACCATCCATACAAGATACCATCGGAAGACTCGTGACGATATTTTATTTACATAGTTGTTGCAATGAGCAATAATTTAAATGTCCAAATAGTTGATGCCAAAGTTTTCTCAAGTCATCATTATGAGCAACAAAAATTGAAGGAAAAGGTGATGACCCAAAGTTGTTAAATTTGTACAACCTGATAATATCGTAAACAATTCCAATAGCTAGGGCATGCTTAGGATATTTTATAATCCTTGTTTACAACTTGGTGAGGTGTAAACATTACATTTTTACCTTCACCAGAATGAGTGATTTGATAGATTGAAAATAAATTGCAGGAAATTCTTGGGACACATAGTACATCATTAAAATGACCATTATCTCCTAGAATTGTTCTAGATCCTACAAAACTTAGAGATCTATCATCACCAATAAATATATTTTTGGTGTTACATTCATGCATAGTAGAAAATATGGTTTTATCCTTGGCCATATGATAAGATTCTATAGAATCAATGAGCCACTCATTTGAAGTAGAAGAAGAATATGCAGTATAAGAAAAACCAGAAGCGCAAGGTGCATGGACATGAGATGTATATTTTGAAGACAAAACAAGGATGATGTGGTCCTTCTTCATTGCTGCTTCCAAGAAAACCATCTTATTGAAACATTTATATTCATCATCATTATATTTCCCACAATATTTGTAATGCCACTCAGTTTTTTACCTTTTGGCTTGGTTCCTTTGTCATTTTTTAAAGAATGAGTTGACTGAGAGGGTTTGGGACCCTTGTTTGGCTTATTATTGTGAGGATTTTTCTTCTTGGGATGCTTGTACTTTTCTTTCTATTGTGCCGATAAGGATTTCCCATATGTATCTACATTGCTAATCATTCCAAGATGTATGAGCTTATCTTGCTATCTAATCAAGGAATCAAAAAAAGATTCAATACTAGGATATTTATAGCTACTTGGATCCAAGGATTCTTTCGTGGAGTAAAATGTAGAAACAAAAATAGAATATGCACGTCCAATTTGGAAAGAATATGATAAATGCATTGCTTGCCTTCGCTTTTAATTTTGTATTCTTCACATAAGAGTCCAAGTGTTATGCAACCAAGTTGCATAAATAGCATAAAAAGAGCATAAATAGGCAAGAAGAGAGTAATCCCTACCTTGACAATGAAGAAAAGGGATAATTATCGATCCTCTTCTAGGGAGGAACCTCCTTAAAAAATGTACTGAGTACACAAGACAAGATACAATGATTACTAAAATGAGAATATCTCCTTCTTATTTATAAGATACCAAGGTGTATAATAAAAACTAATAGACTCACTAATAGACCTAACCCAACATGAATAATATGTAATAGACCACAAAATTGGGGGTAATGCACCAACTTATAGGGGGGAATGTGCACAACATTTAGGGATTAACATGCTCTTGCACTTCAGAAAAGCATTGTCCTCAACGCTTGGATGCATTTGTATGAAGGAATCATCTTCCCATGTCTAATCTGCAGCTAGTAAGTTCTTCCACTTGATGAGGTACTCAATAATAACATGATTTCGTAGCTACTTGGTCCTTGTTTCTATGATTTGTTCAGGTCCCCATATTATTTGTGCTTCTTCAAGACTCCTTTAACGGTGAGGTTGATCTACTTGTAGTTTTATCTTGTTTTCTGACATCGTTGGGGTTTGGAGAACTACTTGCTGGTGCTCTATGTGGTCTTCCAATACTTGAACTATGTATTTTCATGTCATTGCTTCAACCATGTGCTCTATTTCATTCTTATGGTCATAGGTTTATTTGTAATGTATGATTATAGAAGGAATGATTCCTAGATTTAAGTTAATAACATTGTCCAAATATCAAATAGGTGGATAAATTTTTGGAATGTCTTCAAATACCTTGGAAGGATTTGTAAGGACCCTTTAGATATCTGGCGAAATAGTATCCTTACACGTTTGAACATCTAGTGAGTATAACTATGTAATTACACCTTGTTTCCCCCTTATAAAAATGTTGCCATATCATTAGAGATGATCACATTGTTTGGTTTCCCTGTGATACCATTTACCACAAATTATTTTTGTTACAAAGAAAAGTTCCTATGGCTTGGGGTGGACCACAACAGAAAGGATGACACTTGAAATCGATAAATTTCAAAGCATGCTAGATATATAAATGAAATTAACACTATGGGATGAGAATTGTACCTTATTATGGATGTTCGAAGAAGATCCCCATTGAGCTTTCAATCAAACTTGTCACTACACATTGTCCTCAACAATAACAAGATATACAAATATGATATATAAAAAGGTTAGAATCTAATCTAGCATATTCAATTCCAACATGTAAACAAAGTAATTACATCCATGGATACAAATATTCATAATGACAAACGTAATGGACGAGAAATGGATATTTCTATTAATATAAATAGAGATACAAATGACAACCTCTATTGGCACCTTGTCGAAATCAAGAAACCAAGCCCCTCCACCTGGGCCTCCACCACTTCAACCCTTCAGAGAAAGGAAAGCTCACAAAGATAAATGCAATCTTAGGAAAGAGCACTAATGGCTGCTTCAAGGACAAAGGGATGCAGACTCAAGTGTACAATATTGGGGCACAATTTTGCTATAATCTCTTTGCTCTCCAAATTTATCCTCCTTTAATGCTTCAAAATAACTCAATATATAGCCCCTGAATGGGAAATGAAGGGTCGAATCGAAACGTTTCCCGACATATGGAAGGCCAAGGATCAAGTCATTCGTTACTTGATGGGGAAAACTCCAAATATTTTTATTTTTTGAGCATAAAACCCGATGTATGCAGGTGACAGTGGTGCAAGTTGCGTATAGGTGGGTTGTAAACTTGTGACCCACATATAGATTGAAAAATGTGATTTTAGGGCTTTCACTAGAGAATCAAGGTAACGATAAGGAAATGGGATCAAAGGAGTCTACATAGGGATAGGGAAAGGCCATCAAAGCTTGATGTTTTAGGTGTGGAAAATCACGCTATAACAGATTCCCCCTAATGTGTGATGTTGAAGGGGTACACAATGGCTGAAATACATTATAACAATCCCAAGAGTGGAGTAATGAAGACCTAAGTGGAGAAAAGAGACCACTCATTAGTATAATACAATGATATATCTCTGCATATAATTGCAGATATGAAGTATAGATACCAGTCCTGGATACATAACAATACAATGGCCATGAATAGGCATAATCAACATCATGAGTGGTCATCGCTATGTACAATATACAGTGCAATAAGGTCCTCATCCTAAATTAAGACATTTGGTACATAAGTGGTACAATGAAAATTGGTCATGAGAGTTAAAATCTCATAGATACTGGCATGATCAAGAAGATATCATATGTGGAATTCCATCAAGATCAAAGGTATTCAACATAAATCACCTCTAGTACATGTCCCATCACGCGAATAAAGGTGTTAAATTCAAACATGATGGACCGTCTGATTATCGGTCATTGATGTATACCGTTAACCAACACGAGACATCCCACTGATAATGAGAATGGGAATAAAGGTACCGAGTGCAATCAAACAAGTGTCAATAAATGTGTTTAGGTTAAACACTTGAGAGAATACATTGATTAGGGGACATTGATGTATTCCTAAATCTGTTGATGGTGAGAGAACCTTCCACTAATGACTGCAAGCCTTAAGGTATTGAATGGACTCTAGATCCCTATTCCAGAATAAATGATTTGAGGTCAATGGAATGGAATCCGATGGAAGGAGGGTATAAGGAATCCCCAATCAACCAACATGAGGTACACAACAACACTAGATAATTTGGAAGAGCTCAGATGAACAAGATGTGCACGAACCAATAACAAATGTATCGGGAATGACCGACATGCAGAGACAAGATAATTGAGGAATGACCAACTCAGGATAAAAACTTCTTTCGAACAAGAGTGTAAGGCATATGAAGGCTCATAGGTAGCATAGAATCAAAGGAAAAACTGGGGAAAATTTATGACACAGGAGGCATCAACATAGGCTCCATGGGGGATTGGAAGCATAATGAGTCGATGGAGAAAACTCAGAATAACAAGTACAACTCCTAAGGCCATACTAGTATCCCAACTAATGGATGAATGGACTATGCTCCATTCGAAGGTGACATGACAACTAACAATAGAAAGTGATATCATTTCCCATTCAGGTTTTTATGTTTTATAATTTTTTGGTCTTTTTCATATTAAGAAGCTTGAAAAAGAATAAAATTGCTTATAGTAAAATAAGGAGGAAATGAGTGTCGTGGGAAAGAAAACTATTTCCAAGCAGTGGAGCTCACCTATGCTTAGTGCAATGAAGCATATGCAGGTTAAGGACACTTGGGGGGAGTGTCTCCTTTGGGTAAGCGATAATCAAGCTGCAAAAGATATATGAGAGGATATGCTCGGTTAGGATTGAGACAAGCTCGAGCCATATGTATTCTAAAACTAAATTAGGGAGTCGATCTAAGGCTCAATACAACAAGTGAATGCATGCAATGCAATTACCACTTGATACAAAACGAGAGTCCCTATAGGATGTAGCTAGTATAAAGTTTAAGAAAGAGTACGAAGTTCTTGCTCAAAGGCATGGCGAGAATACAAGGGACTCCCTATTGAACCTCACTGATAAGTGGGATTGTACAATCACCAAGTTATTATTTCAGTCATTCCTTATAACAAACAAGTAATTTTTAGAGTGCAAACTCTTGTAAAATGGGATAACCAATTGATTTCATTTTAAGTAAGATCACCTGAGATGACTCTCTTTCCTTCATTATTGGCATTGGGTGTTAGGGATCGCATTGCTGTAATTATGGAGGTGGAAAATGTACTCTCTGAAGGTTCCTAAGTGTTTCCATAAAAAGTTCATGTTTGTTGGGACTGGGACCAGATGAGACAATCTTTCCAACCTGCTGCTCTAAAACAAGGTGGTTAACTCTGCCATTTACTGCCTGATCCACAAAGTGAACCCTTTCCTTAGCCCTACCCTCCCTTCCATTTGATTGAGGAGCTACCATGGGTGAGGCTAATCATAGTTGTTGAGGTGGGAATAGGATCCTATTGAACCTTATCTATTCCCTTCCTTCTTCTCCCTTCCCTAGCTCTCCTTCTCCTTCCCCCTTTCCCCCAAACTGAAACTTTATAAGTATTTTAAAATATTGGTCCTATGTAGTAGGTTATGAGACCCATTATAGAATGATATATGCCTATGTAGGAAGATATGCTTATACTCTGTTAAAAAATCTATCATAGTAAGGATTCACTTGTACTCGTGTTCAACTTTATGAGGTAAGAGTTCATCAGCAATCTCTTAGGAATATGCAATAATCTCTAATTAAAGTTTATTCAATACTGGTGATTAGTTCTATACATGTAGCACCACTTGTCGTGGCCATGTTGTATCTAGATAGGTCTTGGTCTTGGGGCTGCCTTGTTGGGCGGCACAAAAGGCTGCACTCAAATTCTAAAGTGCTATTGTCTATGGGACTTACTTAACAGACCACATGCTTTCACATATTTGAACTAAATCTATGAGGCATTCTAACAAGTGCAGATAGGATTGGTTCACCTACTAAAAGAATCCTGAAAGAAGTGGTTGGTAAATTGAATAGGGTTGGTGGTAAGAGTTAAGTAAAGGGATTTCTCATAAAGGTTCTAAGTGCTTACCCTCCATGCAATCGAAATCAATTATGGTAATAGAGCGTTGAAGGGATGAGGAGTTGCCACATCACATACATGGACAACATGGACTGTAAATAATCATCAATCAAAATTATCTTCCATGGCTAAGGAATATAAGAATAAAACCACATTTGAGACGGTCAATCCATCAAATTATTCAACCATGTTTTCTGTAGGCGTCTGGCTTTATTCCATATCTAAAATAAAGTGGGTCTCGAGTAAAATTATTAGATATCAAGACCATTTAAATTCCATTTGCAAGTATGCCATGCTTATAGAGGAGGAAGATCATGCGTGGTATGGACTTGTGTTTAATCTTTTGAAACTTATGTTGGATTTGGACCTAAGGGAGGACACTCAGCATGGGTACCAAATGAAAAAGTGAGATCTAACTAGGGCACTCATGATTAGGAAAGCTCTACCACTTGCGCAATGTCACTTCTAGTAGCAATATGATGGTTCAGTGACATTAAGAAGTGGTTTTGTACCCATGGTTAAGGAAACATAGTCATAGGATAATGCAAAATACACGTGGAAAGTGGTCCTATCCTATATGCCAGTTTAGTATTATACCTGCCATGGGCATGGATGAGCAAAAATATCGGCAAAAGTGGACCAAAAGGAGTTCCTACACAACAATATTAGCCCAAATAGCTGGAAATAGTTAATAAGAAATCCGGTCTATAGGAAAAGTGGGTAAAAATATTTAATAAATAGTAAAAAATGAAGTTTTTACCATACCATTTGGTTTTTTACCCACAATACTGCATTTGGAGCTAGTTGGACCTTGAAATTTCAAATGAAGATTGTGGGAGCTATGGGCCATGAAATCCATAGCCGTCAGGACTAGGTAACTCAGAATCAAATTCTCTATGCATTCAATGTATTAATTTTTGTTTTCAATGGTGAATTTTCAAGTGTGAAGCTCCCAAATATGGGAATCTTGGCCCACACGGGTCACAGATCATTGGGCTGCGTATAGGGATGGATATACATGGGCAAAGAAAATCCTTCCCGTGAATATACACACCTATGACAAGAAATAGTCACGTATAGGACTACGGATGTCCAAATTAATGGGGAAAACACACAATTTTTTGGTTTTTCTTGGCAGTATGGTTCTAGAATGGAGAGAATGTGAGCATGCATACATTGATAGGGTAGTTGTTGGTGACATGAATGCTCAATAAGCTTTAAAAAGGTGTGGATTGTACAGATTTCATAACATTGGAGGTTTGAGGGCCCAACCAAGACTCTTAAAAATGTTTGTAGATTATTGGATCTAGACACAGAGGCCTTCGTGCTATATGGGATTCCATTGAGACTAGAGGTAGAAGACATCTACTTCTTTACAAGAATATCCTAGTGAGGTGAGGAAGTGAACCTACGAGCTTGTGGATTAGGTAGATGACTCACTATTGAGGAGTGCATAGCTATATACTGCATTCCTGACACATAAAAGATATGATGTCAAGTCCTAGTGAACGCTATCCAGAGCCTCAATCTTAAAGTGACAGTTCTAGTATTGGCTAGAATAATGGGGTTGGCATCAATTCATCAAGCGTCGTGACCTCTCATGTTTTACTTGGTAAAGTGCATGAGAACTATGGTATATGACTGGAACAAATCATTGTTGAGCACCATGAAACAATAATTGATTGAAAACAGGCTGGGTGGATAAGAAAATTTGGTTATGCCAACATTCTAAGCACTTTCATTTTTGAGAGGGTACCAAGCCTTAGCCTTAGAGTTGAGGTCCCTCCTCACAGTCTATGAGATCCAGCCTAGACACGCTGGGAGGAGGCGATGCAGAGGCTAGGGAGAGGTAGGGAACCCACTCCTTTCCCGTCTGACTTCTTCCATTAGTGGTGGCGATAGATCATTGCCATAGATGGCTATCCCTATGCAGGGATCGAATTCCATGGAGATCCATACATGCCACTACCAGCAGGGTCTGCATACAACAATATAGGTAAGATCCCTTTTTTAATTTTTAGTTATTGGATATTTTGTGTTTATATATATATATGAGGAAACCAAAAACATGTTTTTGGTGGTATCAGGTACTTGAAATAAAGTTTATGTGTGCAGACGTAGGTCCGCAATGACTATATGGTTTCCCCCAACATCAACGGAGGGGACGAGGGGATGAGACGATCGTCATTGATGCCTAATGGACTCAATAGAACATACAAGGAAACATTGCCATATTGACACACATGAGACCCATGGTGCAAGTCGAGGACTTTCTCGAGGCTATGTAGAGGCATGTAGTTGGGGTACCCCGTCCATGGGTTAGGCTGTTCAAGTGGTTGGCCAATGTAGTAGTGTGTTGTCATGATCATCACCCAGGCCCATAGGCATAGATGCCGAGATAGAAATTTTGTAATCGACCATATATATTTTGGAGGCTTAAAGCCCCGCTTTTTTGTGCTATGACATTTTTGTATTATGACGCCATTTTTGAACTTTCTTCGGAAATAAAAGTCTTATAGTGATCGGTTTGATATATTTACACATGTGTTTGAATGTAAATGATTTTAATGTACATATTTCTTCATTGATGTGACGAATTCCAATCTAAAACGTAATTTTCATATGAATCGACAACATGATTATGAAGTCTAGGTATGTGAATGTATGTAATGTAATCAAATTTCCACTCCAACAATGTTACCCTTAAGAACCTTTGCAACTAATTAGGATCCCTGATATAATACAAGCCATTTAATTGTGACAGGACTAACTGCGAGTCAAGGAAAACTTCAAGAGACCAAATACCATGGGAAATGGAATCACGTAATAGTTCAATCATGGCACTATACTCAACAACATTGTTGGATGATAGCCGGAGACATACACCTACCGAAGACACCAAATGAACCTCAAGTGCATAGATAACCCAAGTAGTCAAGGCTAGGTTTTGGGTGTGATGGTTGGAGCCATCAACAAATCCTAAGTACACCAAAGACTCCATTGACATTTGGCACATAATAGGAAGCATGTCAATAAACCGATAACACCACAGGGGAACCAAAATCAAGCTATGGAAATGTACAATAATATACAAAATGTTATCCCCAGTTGAAGGTTAAGCATAGTATTTCTTAAGATAGATCCCATTTCTAGGCTCCTCCAAGGCATTTTCTTCATAGTCTTCTAGCTCATAGGCACGTTTCTCTAGGATGCGTTTCACCATGTAAGGCCCATGCCACATGGGTTTAAACTCACCCGCCCCTGTTGGTTCAGTAGATTGATCATATAAGAGGACCAAGTAACCTTCACTATATCGACAGGGAAGGACAAAATTATCGTACCAAGCCTTAACACGATGCTTATTTATCTCTAGATCCACTACGACATCCTAATGCTGCTCATCCAGGTGCTCTAAGTGGACCAAAGGTTCTTATAACTAAGAAGTGTCCGACAAGAACTCTATGGCTAGCTTCAACAAAAGGGATTTCACATTCAACTGGTAAAACTAACTCCACCCCATATACTAGTTGATATGGAGAATATTCGGTGGCAATCTTAAATGCAGTTTGGTAAGCCCACAAAGCAGGGTAAAGGATAATATGCCAGTTCGTTTTTCTTTGTGTGATGGTTTTATGTAGAATGACCTTAAGGGACTTAATAACAGCTTCAACCCGGCCATTCACTTGAGGTTAGTAAGAAGAAGAATGTTCATGGTTATACCCTAGTTTCAAGGCTAATTCCACCATCATCTTGTTTTGAAAGTGCCTTCCATGGTCAGTGATAAGATCATTTGGGATCCCAAACCGAGTGATAATATGATTGAATTGGAAATGAGCAGCCATCTCACCATCATATTTAATCGTGGGCATAACCTCTTCCCATATCATGAAGTAATCCATGAACAATATAATGTGATGGTGCCCCTTGGATGAAGTTGGGTTGTAGTCTATAAAATCCACCCCCACTTGGTGAAGGGACCGACGATGATAATGAGATGTAAAGGGGCAGGATGTGAGTGCATGTCCTGTGTGAACACCTGGCAAGGGTGACACCGCTTGACTGCATTAACGCAATATTTAAAGATCAACAACCAGTAATAACCTGCTCTATCCTAGATAAATGACCACCACACGCCATCATGGAAATCATTCAACACAACGTCATCCTCATCACGAGTCAAACAATGAAGAAAAATGGAATCCACCCCACGACGATACAAAGTGTCACTTATAATGAGGTAGTTCTTAGAGTTATGAACTAAAAGTTGATGTTCATCCCTCGAGAGGTGAGGGGGAACCTTCAAAGTGTGAAGATAAATGATAATATTTCCATACCAAGGGTCCATAGACGGAATGAGAAATATATGTTCATCCATAAAAAAATCTTCATGGATCTCATCTTCATCTAGACTAGGGAGATTAGACATAAGCTCAACAAAGACTAACGACTTCTTCGATTTGACTGAAGAAAATTCGAGGTTGAACTCCTGCAAAATAACAATCCATTTATTATATCCCCCCCTAATCATAGGTCTGGTTAAGACAAATTTAAACGGATTGATATGGGCTATAATTGTAGTCTCGTGAATCAAGACATAATGTCTTAGGAATTGGACTGCATAAAGATTCACTAAGGACAATTTCTCAATGTGACTATTTTGGAGTTCTGAAATAGTAAGATTCTGACTAAGATAGTAAATAATGTGCTCCTGGAGATCATCATCCTCTTGAACCAGAACCTTACCAATCATCTCTTAAGACACGACCACATACAATAATAATCCTTGCTATAATTAGGTGGACTAAGCACGGGGGCTAATGCCAAGGATTTCTTAAGGGCGTTGAAGGACTCCTGGGCTCGCTCATCCCATATGAACAGAGTATCCTTCTTCAACAAGTGCATAAATCCCTTAGTCAAATTAGTATAATTGATGACAATTCTATGTAAGAAATTAGCCATCCCTTGGATACTTTGAAGGTGTCTAATCATGCGTGGGGGAGACAATCGTAATATAGCCTCAATCTTTAAAGGATTGACCCTAATCCCCTCCTTATATATGATAAAACCTAATAAATGACCAATCTTCACACAAAAGATGCACTTATGAGGATTTAAATGAATTTGATAATGAAGGCATATTTCAAAGACCAAATGCAAATGATCTGGATGATCCACCCTCACATGAGAGTGAGTAGCTAAATCATCCAAATAAACTTCAATAATACGTTTAAGGTCATGGAAAGAAAACGTCAGGGCCTGCTGAAAAGTAGCTTTGATGTTCTTAAGGCCGAAGGGCATCTTCCAGTATGCAAAAGTACCCCAAGGACATTTAAACGCAGTATTATGTTGATCCTTGGGTTTAATTTGGATTTGGTTATAACCCGTAAATATGTCCATAAATGAGAAAACCTCACTCCCATCACACTCATCGAAAATATGATCAATGAATGGTGCAGGGAAATTATCCTTCGGACAGGTTCTATTCAGGTCTCTAAAGTTAGTGTATACATGGATGGTCCCCTGCTTCTTATCGACTAGAACATGATTTGACACCCATTTGGTTAAGGGAACCAAATACATGAAACCAAGTTTAAGAAATTTCTCTATCACAACCTTAAAGGTAGGCACTTTACGAGGGTTCATCACATGTAAGCGTTGTTGAATAGGTTTAGCATTTGGATATGTTTTGATTTCCTATTCAATAATGCGGGGATCAACCCATTTAATTTCATCATATGTCCACGCAAAGATGTGACAAAATTCTTTAAAGAAATTAGTGTATATTTTAATTTCATTGGGTGAACGTCAACACCGATGTAAACATTCTCGACTTTACCATAAATCCAAGAAATGTTGATGGGAATAATAGGAGATAAATTGACCATGTTCCATTCAGTATATATGCCATGAGTGCCTAATGGGATCATGGGATGACCAACATTCTCGCTTAAGGTCCTACTAAAGTCACCAGGATCGATCCGTTCAAGCTTTGGGAGGAAGTAAGATAAATGATGAATCTCATCCCAAGGATGCTTCATATTAGTCATGGCCTCGAGAATCACTTCATCTGAAGGAAAATACAATCAAGTAAATTGTGTGAGCATGACTACCCAACATCCCAAGCAAGAATTGCAAGAAGATCCTCCTCTTCCATTCGTAAAGAAGAAGGGCCGAGGTCCACAGTAGGATTGGGAATGGCTTGATAAGGAGTGAGTCTGCTGCAGAAAATGACATCTCTATCCTGGAAATCCTAATATATTCATTCGAAGTGCTCAGAGGATGGAGAGTCCATGGGTCATGAAAATACATAGTGCGAAATGGCACTGAAATCAAAGGTGACAAATCATTACCAGGAGTAGAACTAATAGCTAAAATTGGTGTCGAAATATTAAAATTTCCCATCGATGATGGATACATTCAGACGCCAACATTATCAGTTGCCGACTGATAATTATAAATGGCAGAGATATTAGGTCCTAATGATGCAAACGAACTAGAATTATCGAACGATAATTGATCAATCGTCATGATCCAATACTCAAAAAGGAAGCACACTACTCAAAATATGGATGATACAATCACTTTCATAGTGTAAATCCAGTTCCGACCCAGTAAAAGATTGTAGTCAAGGGACACATCAACCACCTCAACTTCAAACGACATGGTATTCTCTCCAAACTGGAATTGAATGGATGGAATAACGTCATGTGTTCTAAATGAAATTCGATCAAATGTGATCAACATAGTCATAGATTTGGATAACATAGGTGAGCCAAGGCCTTTCCAACAAGCCAGAGACATCATGGATGTCCCAACGCCTTCATCGACAACTGTGCATTTAATAGTGTTATTTAGACACTCCACATGGAATTGGAAAGCCACATGGTAAGGAAAGTGAGGCTATACCTCACGAGTTTAAAATATAACCATAGTGGAGGCATTAAGGTCAACTCCTCCAAGAGTAGACAACAATGCTCTCCTCTATGAAGGACAAGTCTGAAGAAATTTAAGAGCCGACATCGCACAAGTATTTTGGTCCAAATACTTAATAATGGAATAATGTTGGGAATCTCAGGCATTAGGATTATTCCCTGAACACTTTAGGACCCCTTTAGGTACGTGTGGTACAACTTCAGTATTATTGGTCTGCAAAGGAATTTCAGGAGGCGTAGGCTCTTTACCCATGTTGGGTTGTGGAAGACTATAGTATCGTGAATAGGTCACAATGTTAGCAACTGAAATCATGTTGATAAAATCGTGACCAGCTTCCATATTCAACAGGTTTCAATGCCCAACAGAACTACTTTCGGTATTCGCGGTCCTCGAAGCCATTTTTTGATTATGAGGAAAAGGGTTAGTCAACACAGTTGGGATCTATGCGATGAACTTCAAGGCATCTTCAATACAAGGGAACAAGTATGTGAGATGGTCTCCCTCACAAAGATTACAAGGGAATTTCACCTTTCGCTTAGGCTTATTGTCCCTCCTAACATTATCTATGATCTTGTCATCATTTTTATCTTCCTTCCTATTCCAACCCTATTTATTATTTCTTCCCTTTCTTCTATTCCTTCCAGGTTGTTGGTTTCTCTTCTGGTCCGACGATTGCACCAATAGTACATCCATCAAATGGGTGGGAGTGGACGATGTCGTAGCCTATCCAATAGTAGACTGGTTAATGCATAAGTTTTTTAGTTGAGTCATAACCTGGTCTATGACTTTGGTACTCGTGGAGACAACAATACCATCGACATGTGGCCTAGGTTTGAACTTAGGTTCAAATTTCGACCGCGGTGCATAAGGGATAATCTCATATAGAAGCCCATACAGAGAATTAATAAAATCCAATTGTTGGGACCTAAAGATAGCCTGTTCCTCGTTAGTTACTTTGGATGTTGAGACATCCTTTGAGATGTACGATAATAAATACTTCAGTAACCATTCCAATAAAAACTTGGGTGGAATGTTGGACTTAATCAAACTCTTTCATTTGCGCCACTCTTGAATGTGATTAGAGATATGGGTGGCCTTATCTTGCCGAAATGTCGACAAGAGCTCTGTGCCATCATCATAACGTACCAACAACTGAAAGTGGTTGAGAAAGGTGAAGGATAAATTCTTAAACATATGATATGTTCCCCCATGCAACTCTATATACCATTTCGCAACAGGACCCGTGATGGTGCATTGAATTAGTTGTAAATGAAAAAATCATTGTTCAAAGAACTCAAAGAGCACCATAGGTGGAAATTTGTCACATGCTCTCTAGGGTCCTCACCATTCTTTCCTTCAAAATTCAGAATGTCCGAAAGAAGTTTGGCAGGGCCTACCAGCCACATTAGATCGTGAGATACCAGATTATCAGTCGACTTTGATAAGTCGGGAAGTTTTAAGGTAGCCAAAAAGGGGATCCTAGGCTGTTCCATTGGATTCCGTGCCCCTTGAAAGGATTGGTTCACATAGGGTTGGTTTTGCTAAAGGTCATGGCCTTGACCGATTGGATAATAATCCCCTCCCATATGGCTGATATAAGGTTGCATGGGGATATGGTAATGAGGTATTCCTTGAGAAGGAGGTGCCATATAAGCATAGTTATAGAATTGATAGATCGGTTGAGCCCAAGAAATCTAGGGAGGTATGTAACCTCCAGAGACAGTTGCGCTGGCTGACAAGGGGACAACATAGTTAAATGGAGCACAACTTCTTGAGGAACCATGCGGCATGTAAGGAGGGTTCGGAATAAGAAAGGTGTTTGAAGGAATCAGTGTGGTGGTCGATGGGATAGAATATGGAATGTAGGCCATAGACCCAATGTTCACGTATCCACTATCGCTCCCATAAGAGTGAACACCAGTGTTAAAACGAGATGAGGGAAGTTAAAAAATTCCCATAAATGGAGTAGAGGGTGGGATATGAACACATCCGAATCTATGTGTAAGGTATGGGGTTGTTGTGCCCCCAGTCCAACATTAGAGTCCGCAGCAGGACTAGCGGCAGGTGACGAGATAATAGTAGTGATGTCTAACATGCGGAATGTAAAAGGACCCGTGTTATAGGGAGTAGGTTGGGTCTTGACACTTGAACTTCCTGAGGCAAAATTCTTATGGGAAACTGTAAAATCAGACAACTGGGGTTATGTAATATGGGAACTGCCAGCCCCACAAGGGTCGATAAACTAGATTTCTAGGTATCCATATGGTTCCTTCCCCCATTCCATATGATGGAGATGGAGGGAACTCCGAGGAGTTTGATGTAGTACTCATGGTGAGAATCGTGTGGGAATCACAATGTGAAAAAGGTTGCATAGAACACCTGATCCTCTTCTAAGGAGGAGGAGGAGGGTCACAAGGCAATAATCCTGCTAAATGTTAATATCGATGGAGTGTCAGAAATAAATCCACAATGACTTCACAAAATAACAAAGACTCAACTAGTTACAATCCCTAAAGCCAGCTAACGCACAAAGAGCACACCCCTGAATAAAAATAAGTCAAATGAAAACAAGTAGAGAGGGAGGATAAGTGAGATCCAAAATGCAACAGGTATGTCTCACCTAGCAGAGGCCTGAGACTCCCATACACTACAAGCATAAGTGTGTAACTAATTATAGTGGCCCTCAGCTCCAACGCATATAGTGACTGTGCTATCTGAGCCTGACCTGCCCAGGACACTCATCGAATAAACTCTACAAGTACCCCCTACGAAACCTAGGTAAGGAAACTAAGGTCACCCAAATATAACCAATTCTTAGGAGGATAGTCGCAGTCGGGATATACCATATGTGCAGGGTAACAAACCCCCGAATCTTGAAAGAATTAAAGGTACCTCAAAAGACCCCATATACTCTTGGAAATATCTCCGACGTTCAACAAAAAGTAGCAGGGGGCTATCCTCACCACTAATGTGTGCACTGTCTTATGCTTAACTCTTGTGTAAGAGGAATCTCCTGAGAACAGTAATTATACCAATGATTTCACTTCTCACTTGGACATACACCTAATTTTTTTGTTTCATAGTCTTGGAAAAATTTACTCGCGACACCTTGTTACAAGACTCTACAACCTAAGCTTGATGGTACAACTCTTCTAAATAAAATTGTGTAATCAATCTTAATTTTAGTGGCTGTGATTACTCAAGGGTAACGAACGCGCAAATAGTGATGTTATGACTCAACAATGAAGTAAAAATGCAGACCTAAAAAGCAGTGTCAAGTGCAACTTTGTTTTTAAACATGAAAAAGGGGGTATGCCACTACAGGCAATGAACAAAAATTCATTCCTTTTCAAATTCCAATGCAATATTTCCTATATGAGAACATGAAAACTAATTTCATCTAAGAAAACCTAATTCAAGTACCAAATCAATGCATATGCACAATAAAATAAACATTCAAAGATACAAATATTTTTGAAATTTCACTATAATTGCAATGAAAATGCAATAAAAAACCCTACAAACTCTCAGAGCCTGCAACAAGCAGCAAACACAATCCAATCAAGACAATGAGACTAAGAAGGAAAATGCACTAATAACAAAACAAAAAGGAGATAAATGACAAGAACAAATTTCAAAGAGAAAATCAATGAAAAAAGGGGTCTCTGGTCACAATCGAAGCAATCAACAAGCATCATATGAACCCAGGAAGACTCATCCACAATCACAACCCACCCACCACATTCACACATCAAAATCCCAAGAAAAAGGAGATATGTACGCAACTGTTCAAGGAACAATAGCGTATGTACATGACTGTATGTACTACATTCCATGTATACACATGACTGTGAGTTATATGACTCATGTATATAAAGGAAAGAGTGGTAAAAAGTAAGCTAAGGAACAAATCAATTCAAGGGTATTCTGATGAATAAAAGAGCTACTGAACACAACACATAAACACAGAGAAGCAGAGAGAAAATCAAGCAAAACATGCACCCAAACCCCAATAAAGGGGAAATCCCCAATGGAGTCGTCAATTCTGTTACGGAGAAAAGTTCGTATGGCTTGGGGTGGACCACAACAGATAGGATGACACCAGAAATCGATCCATTTCAAAGCATGCTAGATATATAAATGAAAATAACACTAAGGGATGATAATCGTACTTATTCTGGACGTTCGAAGAACATCCCCGTTGAGCTTTCAATCAAACTTGTCACTACACATTGTCCTCAACAAAAACAAGATATACAAGTAGGATATATAAAAATGTTAGAATCTAATATAGCATATTCAATTCCAACATGTACAAAAAGTAATCACATCATTGGATACAAATATTCATAATTATCCATGTAATGGATATTTCTATTAATATAAATAGAGATACAAATGACAACCTCTGTTGGCACCTCATCAAAATTGAGAAAATGAGTCCCTCCTCTTGGTCCTCCACCATTTCAATCCTCCATACAAAGGAAATCTCACAAAGATAAGGACACGCTTGGGAAAAAGCATTAATGGCTACTTCAAGGACAAAGGGATGCAAAATCAAGCATACAATATTGGGGCACAATTTCTCTATAATATATTTTCTCTCCAATGTTATCCTCCTCTAATGCTTCACAATAGCTCTATATATAACCCCTGAATGGGAAATGAAGGGTTGAATCAGAGCGTTTCCCTACATATGGAAGGCTAAGGATCAAGTCATTCATTACTTGATGGGGAAAACTCCAAGTATTTTTATTTTTTGAGCATAAAACCCGATGTACACGGGTGACAGTGGTGCAAGCTATGTATACGCAGGTTGTAAACTTGTGACCTACGTATATATTCAAAAATGTGATTTTAGGGGTTCCATTGGAGCGTTAGGGTAATGGTAAGAAAATGGGATAAAATGAGTCTAGATAGGGACAGGGAAAGGACATCAAAGTATGATGTATTAGGTGTGAAAAATCACGCTATAACACTTTTCCTTCCTAGGAAAATTTCATGAAAATATTTTGAAATTAAAATCCACCGTTGCCAATGATTGTAAACATTGAACTCCTAATACAACATCAATACCCCTTAGTGGGATAGAAATCATGGGACTATTCAATACATATTCCCCCATAGTAAGATTGATATTATGGAATTTCCCTAAACAATTGATGGTTCCTCCTCAAAGCAATTGAGTTCTTTGGCTACTTTACAATGAATGGAATGATGAGTACTAACATAATCAATCAACACCATTACCTTTTTATTTTTGATTTATCCTTAGATATTGAGAGTTTGAGGAGTGTTAATTCCAGCCAAATCATGACAATATATGGTGGGATTAATCACTTCTAGTTCATCTTCTTATGGTGGTTCCTGTTCTTTTTGTTCTTCCTCTTCACATTCTATGTAGAATAATTTCTTTTCTCCACACTTATGTCCCTTATTGTATTTCTTGTCACAATGTCACAATTAAAGCATAGACCTTTCACTCTTATTTCCTCTAGTTTTTGAGGTGTCAACCTTTGAGGTTGGTTAGACAGAACATCATTCTCTTTGTATGTGTTGGAAAAAGTATTTCTAGTAGTCATCGCCATATTTTAACTTTCAATATTCCTTGCCATCATGAAATCCTTCTCTAGGGATAATGGTTCAAAGAGACACACCTCATGTTGAATGCTACCCTTCAAGGTTCCAATAAAGAGATCTAACAAATTATCTTATGAAATATTCTTCACTCTAAGACTTAGCTGCTGAAATTGCATTATGTGCTCTATAACTCGACCTTTTTTCTTGAGATTTACCAACTAGATAAAGAATGCGATGCTATTCATATCCTTGTAATGTGCAATCATTTCTTCTGTGAATATAGATCAAGATATAACAGAGTCCTTTTTACAATCACAAAGCCATTTGTACGTTACAAATTGATCAGGTTCTAAATATAAGGATGCAATAGTTACCTTTTGCAAATTTGGCACCTATGTAGATCAAAGAATTGCTCCATCTGAAAAATCCATGTGACTGGATCCTTTTCATCAAAATTTATCATGTCAATCTTGGGGATAAAGTAGTTCCTTGGACCCAAGTTGAACCCATGGGGTTGTAGTGAATCATTAAATTTTGAGGACTCAAACTTATTACTCTCTAATTGTTTTTCAATTTTCTCAAGACGTGATTGGAATAAGTCCCCTTTTTCCTCTTTATCCCTTTTTTGAGTAGATACATGAGGAAAAAAGCTATGTTTTATATCCTTAATTAATTCATTCAATTCTATAAATATTATTTTCTATCCATCCCTTTTAGATCCTCTTTACTAGCCATCTTATTTTCCAATTTAACTAAGTAATCCATTTTCACATTTCCTTTAATCATATCTTCAAACTTGGACACTCTAAAAGATATGTCTTCCATTTCATCGTATGTCGAGGATGAATCATATGGGGGTTTGAGTAAAGTATGATTTTTCCACTTTCATTTGGTTTAGTTTTGAACAATAAATATATATCTCACCTTAGGGCTTACCACAAATAGATCCTTCTACTCAAAGCTATTCAAATTCAAAATGACATACCTTTTTCAAACCCTGATTAGAAGACTAATTTATGACTGACTTGTAGCTGAGATAAATTTTAAATATAAACTCCTCTGGGTCTAAAACATTGTCATGTGGTATCCCAATGTGTCCAATCTCGAATTCTACAGGTTTGACCTAATTTGGATGCCCCCCCAAAAAGTTATTGCAAATCTCCCTAATCTTCTTACTTTTGGTCTATCTAGAAGATCGAATTTGTACAGTATTCCACGTGTCCAATATTTTGTTTCTACAGCTGAAAATTATACCAAAGATACCTTGGTATTTCTTATTTCATATTTAACTAGTCTCACTCAATTTGAATCTCAGATTCCTCAGATATGACCTTTTTCCCTAGAACACTTGTTTTAGACTAGGTTTTGGACTAGTCAAAACCCTATATTCCTCTACAATTATCTTTGAAACTGTAATGGACCAGTATCTGAATTTTGGACTGGAGATATCTCATCATGTTTTAGAAGTGGGTGTTTCACCTAGACATATGAATACTTGTAGAAAAAAAGTTGTTGTAAAAATTCCAAGATGACTCATTTTGCAAAAGCCAGTCCTAAGGAAAGAGATATGACACCGAATGTTATGCAAGAAGTCCCAGAAATAGCATAAAAAGAGTAGAAATAGACAAGAAGAGAGTAATCCATGCCTTGACAATGAATAAACGAGATAATTATCAATCCTCTTTTAGGGAGGAAACTCCTTTCACAATGTACTGAGTACACAAGACAAGATACGATGATGACTAAAATGAGAATATCTCCTTCCTATATATAGGAGAACAAGGTGGAAAATAAAAAAATAATAGACCCAAGATGACATGAACAATATGTAATACACCACAGCATAGGGGGTAACGCGCCACCCTATAGGGGGGAATGTGCCCAACATTTAGGGCTTACCACTAAGAGTTTTGTACTTAGATAAATAATCTTGAATGTAATAAAAATCACTTGGATTTAAGGAAATCAACTCATTTTTGAGATGATGACCTCGAATTTTATTATGTTGACCAAACACAAATTCTAGCTTTTCCCAAGCTTTATCTGGTTCATTTATTCCAAATAGGTAGAATCTCAAATCAATATAGATTGACATCCCAATCAATCCACGATCTTCTTCACATTTATTCTCCCATTTTATTTTCTTATCATCATCAGTAGGTTTTGTTTCTTTCCCTGAGGTAATTCAGTAAAGTCCCCTACTTCGTAGAAAATAATCCATGTGAGATGTCCATGAGAAGTAGTTGGAACTGGTAAGTAGAATATCACATGGGGTGTACATACTAAAAAAATAATGTCTTCAAAATATAAACCGATGGTCTCGATGCAAATATCTCAAAAAAACAGGCTATAAAAAAAACGACACTGAAAACTGACTTCGGATGAGGAAGTTATGCTTGATTGAAAAATGGTTGAAGATGACCCTAAGAGAGATGTGGAAAGTAGAGGATTGACCTAACTGAAAAAATACCCCCCCTCTTCCCAAGCTTAACCTTTTAAATTCACTTTACAATAAGGTTGCTTTATGTGAACCACTTTTGTAAAATAAATGAAGTTCACTTTTACAATGATTTTACTTCAAATATTGCATGCAAAACTAAAAGACTTTAAGTGACTCACTTTTATAATTCAAGTGAGATGCACTTTTACAATAAAGTAACTTAAAAATAGAAATTACATGCACTTTTAGAAAATTAACTAACAACAAGACTTGAACTCAAGACCTCTTCATGAATATAGAAACTTTTAACAAAGTGAGATAATATTAAAAGGTAGATACAAGATGGAAAAGAGGAAGGGGTGTTTTTTTACTCTTTTGTAACACCCTGGTTTTGACCCCATTTGGATGATGTATATAATGTAATTAATTGTGGTGAGGAGCTAAAGGAAAAAGCCCCACCATCGATTTGGTTGTGTATGTTTTAGCAATAGGGATAGTTGCCGATGGTAGATCGTGCTATCTGACACATTATAGTTTGGCATCATGTAAACATGCACATCAATTAAAATAAAACCACAACCAGCTATGACGGGGCAACGTTAAAAATGAAAAGGGAATGATTCCAAAGGATAAGGGTGGGGGATGTCAAACCTTAGTCTATGGGGGGGGACCCATGTGTTACCACCTTGTTTGATTTGCCATCTTCCCTTGTCTCATCCAACCACTTTAATGTCTTGTTGAGTAGTTGAGGCAGTTATGGCTGGGAGTGGAGTGTGGTAGGACTATCAGTCCTTGGCCACGCGTACACTCCAACAGCCAGTTGACCTCACATTGGAAGCAACCTCCACCTCCATTCTCTCCACGACGCCACTCTTCTCGGGTTTGTTCGTTCCTCACGATTGTCTGTTCATCTGTGCGCATAGGCCAGGTTTGTTCACTCTCACGTAGGGACGTGCAGGAGGAGGCCGATTCATCTTCCTCACGTGGAGCTGACGAGCTGGAAGAGTGCCCTCAAGGGCACGATTTCTGCTGTGTATGTGCAATAGCCGTGGTTTTAATCCACGATTCTAGCTTGCTATTGGTTTAACCTGTGATTTGGGTTGTTGTCGTTCTTCCCCTGATTTTTGGATGCTGTTGAGAGTCCGATTTCTTCTTCCATTTCGGACTGTGTGTGGGTTTCTTCCATGTTTTTCCTGGGCTGCGTCTTTTTCCCTTGCGCACAGGTTGAGAGTTGTTCTTTCCCCATTTCCATCTGTGTAACTTTCTTCAGCGTTTGCGTTGGGGAGCAGTGTGCTGTGGGATTTTAGATGTTGGATGGTCATTGACTTCCACATCCGTTGGTTGAGTCCTCCCATGTCTATGCTGGGAGTTCGGTTTCTTATCCATTGCAGACTGTGGATTGTTGCCATCATTCATTGTGAGGTTGTGGCTATTGACGTACCTTGGTTTTGGGTTGCTGTTGAGTTGTTTTGGCCACGCTACGGCCAAGAACAACTCTGAGTTGTCTTGTGGCTTGAGCGGTGTTTAGCCTCTTGGTTGGGATTGTCACCTGATTGTCTTTTCCTTCTTCATAGAGCTATGAAGGGATTGTTTTGCTGCGGTATGCAGTGGTTGGTCTTCGGACTGTTAAGAGTGGGATTAGAGGCTGGGTATGCTTGATAAGTTGGTGTTGAGGCCACTAGATTGGCATTTAGCCTATCCTAGCTCCTTGATGACCTGGTAAAACCCTACTGTGTGGGTTTGGCTGATTGGCAAACCTTGGCTATGTGTAAGCCTGCATTGACCCTTATTCCTTGAGGAATCATGCCCAGCTCGGGGGTGGTAGTGTTGCTGAGAGACTGATGAGCACGCTGGCCCTATGGTTGGGTGGAACGTTGCAGTGACGTAGCTGGTTGCAGGGTGAATTCTTCATCAAAAGATAAGTACTCCTGACTGTTTCATCTCTGCAATTATATCTACTGTTTCATGAATTATGATGAACATGTTGAATGTTGAAATGTTATGTCTGCTTCCGTTGAATGTTGAGTAACTATGCATCTTTGTATGATGGATTACGCGTCTTGGTATGTATTATGTTAAGCTTTTTAATTTCAGCATTGATGTTCTGTCCATGTTTATGGGGTTGTTTGCCCATATGTTTGGTGTTTAGTAGCGTCCTCTTGCCTGGTCGGAGGGTTGGGGACGTTACATCTTTTCTCTCAAAGTGCATTCTTGCTTCTTTTCTTGCAAATCATGTCACATAAACCGAAACAAAAAACTACTAAAAAATAATATGCCACACTTTTGGGATTAATCCTCGTTAGCTTGCTCAAAATGTCTACGTTTTCCCACTATTTCTGATTTACTGTGACTGCACAAGGTGCACGACAAAGAGCATACATAGTAGAGAAAAACCCTTTCCCTTTTTATTTTTCGTGATTGCACAAGGTGCACGACAAAGAGCATACATAGACATGGAAAACAACAATCTGAAACCAAAGACAAAGCTAGATTTGAAAATTATATCAAAATATATATTTTGTATTAAAGAAAAAAATGTCACAGTAACAATATTCCTTCAGATCTGATGAAAAAGAACCGTATCTGGGACAAAGGGAAACCTTTTCAATCAAACGATAATTGTTGTCCAATGGAGATGACACTCCAGATATAATGGAACACCTCTCATAGCCCTTAAATGCACAAAAAAATTAGAAGTAGAAACCCTTTCAAAACTTCAGCAACATCATTTCAAGATCTAGATCATCAATGGAAGTGAGTTGTCATAAAAAATCTGATACCATGTTCGAGTACACATGATACTTCCAAAATAATGAACACCTGGAGAGGCCACTCACACAAACAAAACATAGATCAAAACATCGATGTTTTCACATGGTTTAAACCCTCAAAAGGGAAACAGTCCATGACCTGAACCAAATAACTACTTGAGGCAGTTTATTATGCAAAAGAAATAAAGTTACAAATGAGATTCTCATAATCGATCAACAAGTGAATGACCCACCATGCTCTTTAAATAGATATCATGGACCAACCAAATGTTAAGTAATGTATCAAATATAGTTATGATCTAAGAGAAGATGAACCGTTGGATCACTCTATGTCTAGAACATATCGTGACCGCTGAATTATATATTTATAAATGCATACTAAAGAAACACAATTTTCATAACATATATATTATAACAAGTTGATATTAACTAACTCCTAAGTGTCTAAATATTTTAACAATACTAAAAAGAACATGAGTGTTGGAAGACTATCAGATCCCTATTATAGCACTCCTCTATCCAAAAATTATTCTTAGGAGGAGATACGAACGCGACCCTAACACTGTATGAAAAGAGGGGACGGACTATTGTCAGGGATCCATCTAGAGAATAGATTGAATACCTCATGCATGATTGGGATTTGATGGATGTAAAGCCTCACAAATGAAAAATATAACTGGTCAAACAAAAGGACATGCCCTGGGCATGTGGAGGCCCACCTCAATCTCTTCCTCATAGAAAGTTTATTAATTCTTCTTGACTATGCCATTTCCTCTGCAATAATTCATAATGGAATTTTTTATCATAAGACCATTTCCCTGACCTTCGAAAAAGGGAAAGACTTGGGGCCAACTCCTTTTATATTAAGCCCAATGTGGATTTCTAAACTAAGATTTCTAGAAACAATGCAAGTTGCATGGGCCAAACCAAGCACCTTTTCTCCCTCTTATACCTGGGAGGAAAACATTCACCATTCCAAAAGAGCCCTCAAGGAGTAGGCCAAAAAGGATGTTTGAACACCGAATCAAGAAAGAATGTTGAAGAAACAAAAACTAGGGAAACAACATGAGAAAATGGAAAGTTGCCAAATCAACCAAGAAGAATGAGCCACTAAAGAAAGGATATATGTAGAGTTGTGTAAAACATGTAGAGAAGAATTACAATATTGGAGGATAAATTCAAGAAGTCTCTAGATTAAAGGAGGGGATAGGAATACGCCATACTTCCACATGTATACTCAGGCAAGAAAGCACATTAACAATGTTGCAGAAATAAAAACGAGGAAGGAGATATAGTTCGAGACTTTGAAAAGATTAACAAAGAGCCCTTCTTCCACTACTGATCCCTGTACATGGAGGAAGGATGTTGTAATTTGGAGATATTGGAGAAGATTCTTTCTCATATTCCTTAGTTGGAATTGCCAAAAGAGAACTCATAATTGACAAAGCGAATCTCAGGATTTTTTTTATTCAAGCCATATGGGATTCTGATATAGACAAAGACCGTGTTCCGAAAGGGATTTCCATCCACTTTTATAGAACCTGCTAGCCTATCATCATGTTTAAATATTTGTATAATGATGACTCAATCCCAATTTAAGCCAACACTTGGTGGGGGTACCAACTCATTCTTTCTTTCCCTTATCCAGAGAGAGTCTTCCCTCTCCTCCTTCACATGATTCATGCTAATATCCCTTTGCAACTCTTCTTACCAAATTTTGACTAAAATACAAAAACATAATCCCCAAAACCATCTCCGAAAATCAGGGGGATTTTGTTAGAAGAGACTGCTAATTGAAAATTTCATTCTCGGTTAAGAAGTCGTTCATTCAAGAAGAAAAATGCAAGGAAAATGAATGGTGATCAATACATACATGGTTAATGCTTTTGATAGAGTAAGACATGAGTTATTAGAAAAGGTATTTCAAAGGTTTGGGTTTGATTCAATTTTTTTTTCCTAGATCATGTTAAATTTACTGAAGCATAGGATCTCGTGGCCTGAATGAATTCAATGGAGAATGATGGTTGTAGAAGAGAGAGAAGCAATAAATAAACTCTAATAAATAACTCATGGAAAATTAAACACACATGAGACCAATAATTGGAAGAATCACATTACATCCATTAATCAATATATTGCATGTAATACATTAATGGTGTTACAAATAGTAGAATTTGGATGCCTAAGATAGGATTTGAATCTATCAACTTGGACTAACTCCAGAGCTAACTCAGTGTGGGAAAATCACCACTCGAGCTCACTAATGCAACTTTGTATCATTGAATCTGTTGACAACCAGTTAAATGACTGAGTTACATGAGCAAAGGTTCCTTACTTTCCTCAAATCATGCAAAGTGGCACTAGGATGAGTGAGAGTGATCTAACTGATGGGAATTAGAGCATAACTAAACATAATTGAACACTGACTAGGGTTAACTGCTGGATACTACTGGTGTCACTTAGAGTGGGTTCCAAAATTATAGCGGTTGGTCTCCTAAACTCATGCAGACTGGTGCATTGAATGGTAGGTGGAATCCAGGTGAGTTCCCCGTGGAACTATTGAAGTGGAAATGAAATCCTAAGCTAGGAAAAGAAAAATAGACTATGATGATCAAGGGAGGATTAATTTAATAATCCTAACACGCCCCTTTAATCCTATCTTGGGAAACCCAGGCCTTGGAAACTAAGACCAAAGGTCACCCATATAATCTAAATGCAAAAAAAATCGCTGCTTAACAAACAAAGGGAAATGGAGAATACCTCATGGGAAACCCCCCCCTCAAAATAAGTAGGAAAAAAACCAGGATCAATCTTTCACATCAAGAGACAATTTCTTCTTGGATAAAAATATTGTGAAACTATTTTTGCAACTTGCATCTTTGTGGAGCAGTAATGCAGTGTCATGGTCCTTGTGTGAACTAGTTTCCTAGTACTGTGCATGTGAACCTCTCCATCTTCTTCCAATATGATGACAGATAGGAGAAGAAATGTAGCCTTTGTCTCTAATTTCTTGAGGAAGAGTGACATGATCCAATTTGTTCTTCAGTAGGAAAAATTGTTGATTGGACCTTACCATCATGTAGCTTTTCTTTGGGAATTTGTAGCACCTTTATGGAAGAAGTGATTCTTCTTGACATAACGCAAGGCTCTCTTTTTGAAACTGGTATCTTGTTCTCCTCATGTCAGATTACTCTCCATTCATGTTACCATCTACCTCAATAACCTTTTGATCCCACTTAGGCCTAGGATTGGGAGTAGGGACCATATCTCGATCTTGATATGAATGAAATTCATCTTCAACTCCAAGAACCGATTCAACTTGGTCCTCTGCTTTAGATTCTGAATATGAAATATTAATGGAAACATTATCATATGAAAAAGGTTTAGGTAGAATGGTTTTACCTTCCCTTTCAAATGCTAGCTGAGATTGCACTGGATCTAATAATGGCAGAAAGTGTGAGAATTCATATGCCTTGGAGGCATGGTTTACAATACCTTTCATTATAAGCTTCCCAGTTGATATATATGAGATCTCCACTGAGTTAGGACCAAATACCACTCACTTTGGTGAGCATGTATGAGTCATCTCGTATATAGACAACAAATTTGTAGCTAAGGAGGGCACACAGGGAATTCTTGAACACTACATTTTCTAAATTGATTGAACCCTTTCTTTGAGATTGGATTTGAGTGTCATATACCATGTGAATACTTGGACCATTAGTAAGTTGTAATGAAGAGAATGATTCTTTGGATGCACCATGTGACTGGAGGATCCTAAATCAATGAGGAAGGCATGCAATTGTGAAAAACCAGTCTTTAGTACATGGCATATCTGTAACACCCCGGTTTTGACCCCGTTGCATTAAATGTACATGATGTCTATATTGTAATAATCATGGTGCGGAGCTAAAGGCCAAGGCCCCACCATTGATTGGTTATGCTATGTTTCGGATTTAAATTGTCACCGATGGTATATCGGGGCATGTGACATACATATTGAGTTTTGTCATCATGTAAATATGCATCTTTAATTAAAAATAACCCGACCAGCTACATTCACGGCAACTAAATTGAGAAGGGGCATGATTTTCACAAGGATAAGGGTGGGGGAATGTCAAACCTTGGACAAGGAGGGAAAAACCCATGTGTCATCTTTCCTTGTTTTATCCAACCACCACAATTAATAATTGCTGCTGTTAGTTGAGGCAGTTATTGTTTTGGGAGTGGGGGTGGTAGGATTGCCAATCCTTTCCCACCCGCACACTCCACCAGCGATGAACCTCACGTTGGGAAAAGGGAAGCGAACTCTCCAGGGCTTTCCACTCTCTCTTTTCCATGACAGTGCGGAAACGATCACGCACTTCAAGCTACGGTGCATTCTTGCCATTGTCTATTCATCTGCGCGCATAGGCGGAGCTATTCATCCTAACGCAGGGACCATTGTCTGTTCGCTGTTCTCATGCACAGGATTTTTCCTGGTTTTGACTCACATAGCGAGTTGAGAGCCGTACTCTTCCATCCACGATTTTCCTGTGAAGGGCCATTCACGTTTTCAGTGGTATGCTCTCCTTATAGACTGGTACGGTCATGTAATCTCCCCCTCATTTTAATGTTGAGGTTGGAACTGTTTTTCTTCCCGTGAGTTATGGTCATCGCTGTTCTCCTCAAGATTTGTTGTGTTGCTGTGGTCTCCCTTACGTCGTAATTGTTGTGATCTTCTTTATATTTTGGGGACGAGAGTCTGCTCATTTCACGCACAGGTTGGATGTCTGTATTTTTCTCTTCCTCAGTGTGGTCTATGTATGTTTTCCCGGTGACTTTGTTTCCCAGGATGGGCTGTGGTTTTTCCCCTATTGTGATTGTGTTTGCTGTTACGTTTGGGACTGTTGGAGTTCGCTTGGGAATCATTTTTCCCTGTTAAGATGTAACAACTGATTGATTGCATGTGTGCAATGGTTGGTCGTTGGACTGTGTTGGGAGCAGGGATGGGGGTTTGGGTTGCTTGATAAACCTGGTGGTTGGAAACCACACAGACAGAGCTAGAGGGTTGGCTTTATTCTCCACAACCCCTGAATAGCACTGGAAGGGAATGCAGGGCCTGAGGGACTGTGTAGTAGAGAAGGGACTGATTCCTTGTGTTGGGTGTGTGTGGGTGTCTTAGAAGTCAGGCTAGTTCTAGTGTAGGCATTCCTAGCTCTGTAATGGGCTCACCAACTTAGCATTTATCCTTTCCCAACTCCTTGATGGCTTGATAAACCTGACCATGTTGGCTTGGTTGTCTTGCTGATGGCCTGATAAACCCAACTGTGTTGTCTTGGCTATGTTTTATGTATCCTTGGCTATGTGTAAGCCTGCTTGTTCCTTATTCCTTGGGGAATCATGCCCAGCTCGGGGGTGGCAGCGCTGCTGAGAGATTAAGGAGCACGCTGGCCTATGGTTGGATGGAATGTTGCTACGACGTAGCTGGTTGCAGAATGAGTTCTTCATAAGATAAGTAATCTTGCCTATTTTACTTCTGCAACCATATTTTCTGTTAATGAATGTGATGAACATGCTGAATGAATGCTTGTATGAATGTATGTTGTTTCCGCTGTGCATGATAAATGTTCATGTGTGCATGTTCTAGTTCAAAGCATTTGTTTCAGCATTTCATCTTTTCAGCATTTTATGAATTTTTACATGTTCATGGGGCTCTTAGCCCGGATGGTTAACACCATGGTGGCGTCCTCTTCATTGGTCAGAGGGTCGGGGAAGTGAAAATATCTCATCATGATATTCAGTCTTATCTTCAGAGTCAACATTCCTTGCACCTTGAGGGAGGGAAATATTGAAGGATTTTTTACATCTAATGTATGGTATTCTTCATACAATACTTCTTTGTATGGTTTTTATTTCTTACAATAGGACACTTTCCCTCATCAAACCTCTAATGTTTTTCCTTCTTAGATCTCGAGGCTTCATCTCCTGAATCAAACTATTACTTAGGTTCAAATTCAATGTTACTTTTTTCATTTCCTTTCTGCTTCCTCCTTGCTTTCACATTCTTTGTCTCACCATCCAAGAGAGCTTGATTTGGAGAGGCTCTGAGAGATCCCATCTATATAAGATTTTCTTGTTCATGTATTAGAGACTCTCTTAAGGAATCAACGGATGACATTAACCAATTAGGAGTAGTAAGTCTCACAGAGTGAAAGGTAGATATGAAAACTGAGAATTCATGGCCAATTTTGCTCAGAACAAAGAGCACCAATTGCTCATCCTTCTTTTCAATAAAACACTGCCTGCATTGCATGATCAATGATTTGGATTTTGAGAAAAAATGTTGTATAGTTTCGAATTTGCTAGGTTGTAGTGCTATCAAATCATTCTCTAGTATATGGCCCCTCATCTCATCTTGTTTTCCAACCAAGGATTCAATCTTATCCCATACTTTTTTTGGTGTTCTCAATCCCTCAAGGTGAAATAGTAACTCTCTAGAGATGTGGATGCCTATGAAGCCAAATGATTCTTCAGGCTTGTTTAGATACTTCGATTATTTAAGATGTTGTTGGGGTTCAACTTATTTTCCCATGGTTACCATGTACAAACACTTGTTGCGCAAGAAAATATGCATATCATCCCTCCAATCAAGATAATTGAAGGGGTGAGGATTCTAGGTGTCAAAGATGCTGAATTATCCATCTTACAACTTCAAAAACAACTATTTCTTCAGAATGTACCCGAAAAAACACTCCAAAACTCTTCAATTCGCAATCAAACCAATTCAAACAATCTCCACTTCAACATTTTCACTTTCTCTAGGTGCATCACACCTAGCTAGACTTCTTTGGATAGAATCCAGAGGGAGCAAGGAAAGAATACGAGGAATTATGTGGAACCCAATTTATTTTGGTGCATCAATGGAATTTTCCAAGGTTTGAAGATGGTATGGATACCTTCTTGGATACCATGTTAAATTTAGTGAAGCATAGGATCCTCAAGCCTGAATGAATTGAATGGAGAATGAAGGTTGCAGAAGAGAAAGAAGCAATACAATAAACTCTGATCAATAATTCATGGAAAATTAAACACATGAGACGAATAATAGGAAGAATTACATTACATCCATTAATCAATATATTACATGTAACACAATGGTATTACAAACAGAAGAATTCAAATGCCTAAGATAGGATTCAAATCTACAAACCTAGACTAACTCCAGAGCTAACTTGGTGTGGGAAAATCACCACTAGAGCTCACTAATGCAACTATGGATCACTGAAGTAGTTCACAAGCAATTAACTGATTTAGTTAGGTGAGAAAAGGTGTCGTACTTTCCTCAAATCATGCAAAGTGGCACTAGGATGACTGAGAGTGATATAACTAATGGGAATTAGAGCATAACTGAACATAACTGAACATCGATTAGGGTTAACTACTGGAGATTGTTGGTGGCACTCATAGTGGGTTACTAAATTATAGGGATTGGTCCCTGGAGCTCCTAAACTCATTCATATTGGCGCATTGAGTTGTAGGTGATCTCCAGGTGAGTTCCCCATGGCACTAGTGAAGTGGCAATGACCTCCTAAGCTAGGAAAAGACAAATAGAATATGTTGGTCAAGGGAAGATTAATTTAATAACCCTAACATATCAAAGATTTTATAGGAATCCCTTGGGTTTCCCCTCTAATCAATGGAAGGCTTGAAAAATTATTCTAACAATGTCAATGTTTAAGGAAAGGTTTCCTACTATTCCCATTCATATACATTATTCAGACATATGTATTAAGTAGGAAGTTGGAGGAAGAAAAAAAACAAGGAAACATCCTAGGACTTAATATCATTCCAAGAGTAAAGTAAATAAACCATTCCCAATTCACGGATGACACCCTTTTATTGGGACGAGACTCCATAATAATGGCTCAAATATTTGAATCTATTTTCCACGGTTTCTTCAATTCCACTGAAGGAAATATCAACAATATGAAGAGCAATATTTACACTTGGAATATGCTGAAGGACATAGTGTTGGCTATATCTAGAAATATCAGAATCCTAACATCAACAGATTGAGAGGACTTCATTTATTTGAGACTCACTATCTCTTTCTCCTCTCCCTCTACAATATTTTTGGAGTCCTTAATCACAAATTTCAAAGGGAAACTACAAAATTGGGGTACAATGTGGTTAAATACGACCAATAATCTAGTTCTAATAAAAGTTGTGCTATTTCAGAGTGTAGTGCTCCCAACTCCAAAGGGAGTGTTATCTTAGGTAAACAAACTCATTCAGAAAAGAATTTGGAGAGGAGGGAAAAAATGAGAGAAATTCCATATGGTTAATTGGAATTTAGTCAAGATACCAATAAATGACGTGGACTCCAAGTTAGAGACCCTTTTTTGACAAATTTGGCACTTGGTGCAAAAATTCTTTAGCACATCCTAGACATCATGAATGGTTGGTACTAGCAATATTTTTGGGAAAAATACTTGGGGGGATGTGGAGTAAGATGTCTTGATCAAAGGCCAAAACATGGATATGCACACACATTTGGAAAATTTGTAAGGTATCATGGGAATTTTTCTAGGAAGAGATTTATTGGGTTTTAGGAAACATGAGGAAAAGTTGAATGTGGCAAGATAAAATTCTCAACCATGCACCACTCCTCTCTTAGATGGGGATGACCAACCTGAGAGAATGGATTGATTCAAGAGGGTACATGAGACTCTAGACATCAGTAAATGGGAAAGGGAGACACTGAATTGGGATGGATGGATCGAACTTGACATGCCACTAGACCTGCAAGGAAAATATGAAAAAATATAGCAACTCCTATTATGGGTGGGCCCTATGCACAAAAGGAAAGAAGACCGATGGGGCTAGGGCCCCAAAGGGATTTTCTCTATTTCTTAAGGCTATGTGGCATTAGTAGCCAAAGTTGGTGCTCCAACCTAGTCCCAAATGTGAAAAAAGATATAGAACACCATTAGTCCTCCTAATATTAACTTCTTTTGTTGTCTAGTTGCTCATAGTAAAAATATAATAGAACAAAACCTTAAAAAATAGGGAATCCAAGGCCCATTAAGATTCCCCCTACACTTAGAGACTGAGGAAACAATGGCACATATTTTTTTGGAATACAGTTTTGCGGAGGAGGCGTGGAGACTCATCTTGGTGAATATAGGAACACATGATGACATCCCTCAATTTTTTAAAGGGTTATTCTAAGGATGGTTCTCCACCACCTTTAAAAAATTTCAATACAAACATTTTCTTTTCCAAGACTGGTTGACTCTTCCAAAATTTACTTTCCTGTAAAATTTGTCCCTCCAAAATTAAGAAAATTTTCAAAGAATCCCCTATTTTCCCAATCAGAACTGCCACATAGATTTTATCGCTCTCTTCCATCCTTAAAAACCATAACCTTTCAAAGGAAGCGGAATAATGGATAGACGAGGCTTACAGATCCCTTGCAACCCCCCATATGCTACATCCAAGAAAACTCCAAGATGGTAAATATGATTGTCAAAATAATATTTTGAGTTATGCAGAGTGAATAAGGGCTAGTTATTCCTGCATTTTGATGGAACTTCCAAAGGATATCTAGGGGTGGCAGATGCGGGAGGAGGGGGGGTTATATTCAACCATAAGAGACTTCCGATCAAACAATTTTCCTGGGGACTCAATGTCAAAACTAACAACCAAGGGAATCCTTATCCCTCCTTCAAGTCTAAAAATTTCTTTCAAAAGACATGATCACCTCTACAACAATCCTAAGAGGCTCTTCATTGATCATACACTACATGATCGCCAATTCAAACCACTAAGACATATACCTTAAAATAATAATTGATTGCATCAGGTAGGAACAATCACCCCCCCGAATCATATCTCACTGAGGAAAATAAGTATGAAACTGGGTCTCGTATAAAGGACATGAAGTCTGGTTATGGAGGCTCCATCTGGCAGGTAGGATGGTGCAATAGGAAGGAAATGTATTTGATGCTAGAACAATCATGAACCATAAAGGAGGTAAAGAAATAAAAGGAAAGCACCTCAAGGAAACCAAGTCCAGTTTTTGAAGGGCATAGAAGTGCATACAAGGAGAACAAGGGAAGCTGATAGTGAAAGTTGATACTTGATATCAAGAAAAATATTTATAGTCTATACGCAATGCCGATATAGTGTGGGGGAACAAAAGGGACGAATTTTACCTCTATCATGGTCTGCAGAGGGCAGAGGATGAATGCCACCACACATGCAAAGTTCTTAGATATTTCATTATGGAATGTGGAACAAATTTTCAATCCCTATAGTAGTGAATGGAATAGGAAGAGGAGGAGGGGCATGACCAAGAGTGTGAGATAACCATGCAAAAAGTGAAGTCATTGTTAGTGGAACTCAATATTGATAAGGAGAAAACTATGGATATTACAACAAAAGTCACAACAATGGAAGCCTAGCATGCAATTCTGCAGGTTCGAGTCAGTAATTTGGAAATAGGAGGCATCCCTTTGGTGTTTGGATTCGTCTATTTTTCCAGTCCCCTGGTTGAAGTCGTCCATCTTCATGAAATTCTATAGATGGTGGTGCCAAAGATTGAATTTGTGTCTCTTTAGGAACTAAGCAACACTGGGATTTATGGTTCTAGTTTCTTGCATTTGATGGAAATTCATATGTATTTTTTGGAATTTATCTCTAGCGACACACTGGGCTATTTTGGCATTAGTAGGAAAAATATAGTTATTCTTGATAACACCATATGTAATAACAATATATGTATTAGTTAGTTGTGTTTGTTCTTTTATCTTCTCATGAAGTAGGAAGGGCCAAGTTGAATTTGGTTGTTTGGCCACTATTTTGTACTCTTGTTGCTAGGGAAAGTGACCTAGCAGGTTTTCTTAAAATATAAATTTTAATGATTTATATAAAATGAATCTTTAAAAAATTACCATTCTCATATATATAGGTGACTAGAGAGGTTAGAAAATATTTTGGAATATACTAGGGAATTTTTCGGCTGCAACCCACTCATAAAAAAGAGTTTGCACCTTTAGAGACATGTGGAAATGATTAGGGGAATTTTGGGAATAAGATATTTGATATGATTCCTCAGCCTTTGTATACTTAGGATTTTATAGTCTCATGGATCTTGTTAGTTCAACTTTTGTCGAACTATGCTTTAAACTAATACTTAGTAAAAAAGAGGCAATACTTAGCCATTCCTTGAAAAAGGATCCAACTCTGAAAGCTCCCTTATGAATGTAGCTATGAATCTAATGAATTCATTAGAAAAATGGGTCCAACTCTATTACTAATAAGTCCATCAATTCCTCTGTAATGGGTATTTCCTATGTCAAATTCTTTATCTTGGTATCTACTTTTTGTTTCACCTTTTGTTGTTGTCATGTATTGGGTGTATGCTTTATTGGTGAGTTCTATTACAAGATTTATTAATTATGCTTTATTGGTGAGTTCTATTACAAGATTTATTAATTTATTATTCTCATATTCTAAATAATACTGCTTGAAAAATATGCATTAAGTATCTTCCATATTATCACCTAAATCACTTTATTCAATGGCCTTAACAAACAACTTCTCATTCAGTGCATGTCATTGCTATATGTCCTGTTGATTTTTTTACTCAAGCATTGCTAGTATATCTCCGTGCGTTTTTGGAATTTCATCTATAGAACCTAGTATTTCATTTGTAGTCACTTTAAATTTTTTATTTGTGCTTAGGATTTAATGATAAAATATCTTCGTTTCTATCAGACCTTTCCAATATTGTAAGTTTTTTCTTCTTTTATTCTTTTCTTGCTTCTACATATATGATGTACTCCAACATCATACTACATTTTTTTATGTTACCCTTGTCATGTTGTCCCTCCTCGAGCATGGATTTGGGAGGGGGAACCCCTTATCTACCCCCTTCCTTTGAATTGACTTCCTTATAATCTCTTGTAACCACAATTAGCATATATTCCAACCCAACACTTGCTTCATCTCTTTTTTCAAAAAAATCCTCTAAATTTCTTAGTGTTAAGCTCACTTCAACTGGTTCTTGGTATAAAGACCTCACGTTGGATGAGAATGTGATCATAACGAAGTTTTTGGGATTATGTCCATCTCCAAGAGTGATGGATATCTGGATATAAAGGAATTGGGGATCCCTTATTTAAGGAAACTTGTTTCATTGATTTTGTGGAAGAGATTGTTATCCCTTTCTCTTTGGAAAAAATGAAGATAAGGATACGATATTCAGAAATTCCCCTTACCTTATGGGAACGAGAATAATGTATTTGAATAGATGCACTGTATATTTTGACTTGGAGGTGGATGTTCCTTAAATAGTGCTAGTCTGGATTCATCTTCCTCATCTACCTTTGCATTGTTGGAGTGATGAGGATTTCATGGCCACTGGGAACACATTGGGACACTACATTAATAGATTTTATCCCAAAAAAGGAATGTTTTCTTGTGCCAATATTTGTGTTGAAATGGATATGGAAAATGGGCTCCCTAAGTCCATAAATATTCCAATAGAAAACTAGAATCATAACCATAAATTGGATTATGAGTGCTTCCCTTCAGGTTTAAGACTTGCCATGAGTATGGTCACTTTGCAAGATATTGCAAGCACAAAAATGATCAAAATAGCACGATGGAAAATGATCCAAACTAGAAATAGGTGAAAAAAGGATCCAAAGCTAATGTTGGTCCTTCGAATTCCATATTAAATGCATGCCCTTCGCCTCCCTAAGTTATGGTTCCCAATCCTTCTAACAACAAATTTTTTTAGGATATGTCATTTTTGGGATTATCTGTGTAGTTTAAGTGATTAATCTATGACCCATATCCCATGACTATAGTCAAAACTGACCAATTTCTCATGGTTTCAATAGTCCACTTAGCACTCATTGCATTAGGTGATGTTCACAGGGGTGAAAAGTGGGATTGTTACTAGAGAAATGAATTGCATAGCATCAATCATCACTTTCAGGGATTGCACCTGGTAACCAGGAGTTCCCGGGAGATCACCCATCCTAGAACTCCTATGTCTGAAATGCACTTAATTATGGAGTTTTATCCTATCATAGGAGAATATAGATTTTCCTTTGAATCGTAGGCGCATCTCAAAACTGATACTAGTGCTCCTTATCAACCTCACTATACCCCTACATCCTCTCAACCAATTATTGTGGAAATATTCCCAACTCTTGAACCCCTAGAAATGCATGCGGTTTTTCCCACTATTTAAGACATCTTCCCAAGTATCTTGTTGAGAAATCGTTACAAATGTAACATAAAAAGAAGAAGAAGGAGGAGAAGAAGGAGAAGAAGGAGAAGAAGAGTCAACATAAGAGAAACTACCCAAGAAACGCAGGAAGAAAAGTTTTGAAAGACAAGAGGGAGGAAATAATGATGAAAGTTAAAATTTTAGGTCTACAAACTTAAATAGAAAACTCTTTCTAAACCGGTTCCAAAAGCTTCCCCATCAAGAGTTCTAGAAAATAGAAGTTGGAAGATCTATTTGGTAGCGGTTCACAACCCCCTTTAGGTAAATAATGATTGTGTTATCCTAGAATTATAGAGGGTTAGGAAGTAAAAATATTTTTGATTCATTAAAAGGGATCATAATAATGGAAATACGTATTATCCTTCTACTCCAGGAGACTGAAATGGAGGAGTAAGAAATGTTGGATCTTGGTAAAATGTGTTGATAATTAAGTTTAGGAGCAACGATAAGGGATAGGGTTGCTTCTGGAGGTTTGTGTACTCTCTAATATGTAACTTGTTTTGATATTTTAACTCATCAATACCCCCAATATTGGGATTCAATGATGTTGGAAAATGACTTTCGTCAACAAATAAGGTTATCCAATGATTATGTCACTATGCAGTTTGGAGAAAATATAGAGTGTTGTAAAAATCTAATAGAAATAAAAGATGGAGGAATAGACAGGAAAATCATTGTGGGAGGAAATTTCAATGCAATCTTGTTGAAACAAGAGAAAATCGGATGTACTATAGTGAGGGATCAATTTAGGGGAAAATTGGAGGATCTAATAAACAATGTCTTAAAGAAGGGGTTATAAATTTGGTCCAAATAAAGAGTGGGTCTAGGTCACATCATTACTCTCCTTGATTGATTCATAATACACAACAACTTCTTCCTAGATAATGATCTAATTAGTTCAAATATTATCCCTTTTGCGTCCTTTGATCACAAGCTCGTATCTCTTATTTTCCAGGAACCCAAAAAACTAGGACCCATTCCTTTTCATTTTAATCCACTATGGATATAAGAGAATGCAACATTAGAGAACATAAAATAGATCTAGCAAGCTAGAATACATGGATATCCAAATTTCATATGGAAGAAAAAACTAATACTAGTAAAGGTGGAATTAAAAGCATGTCCAAAAATATCCAATTGTTCTCCCAATAGATAAAATCCTAACATATTGGAGTAGTTGAATAATTTTCAATTATTTATGGAGGACAATGAAGTCATAAAACGTGATATAATGGAGGAAAGAGTTCTAAGCAAAAAAATACAATATGCATGCAAGCGAGAGGAGGAGAAATGAAGGCGTAAATTGAATAGGTTATGGATCCCAATAGGTGACAAAAATACCACTTTCTTCGACAAGCAGGAAAAAAGAAAGAAAAATTAGGAATCATTTCAGAGAAATAGAAAAGGAATGTTGTTGTAGAATATTGTAATTTGAAGTAATATAAGAGAAGGTCAATTCTCTCTTTAAAGAAATATATTAAGAGGAGGAGGAAGTTGTTTCAACACATTTTGAATAGATGATGCAAAATATTCATTATTTAGCAAGTGAAGCTAAAAATATGGATTTGGGAAGACAAATAGCATAGGCAGAAGTAGTGGTGGCGATTTCAGGCATAGAGCCTAATAACTCTATAGGCTGAGATGGATTATGTATTCATTTTTTCCTCATGTGGTGGATGATATTAAAATGTGGTCTCTAAAAAATGTTAAGCTCGACTAGAAGCAAGCATAATTTGAAGATGTACAAATTCCATGTTTATTGTGTTGATTCTGAAGGATCCAAGACATAGATCATTCTTAGGATTCAAGTTGATATCTCTTTGCAATTCTACATATAAAATTATCACCAAAATATTAGCAAATAGAATCAATAAGATCCTTCTAAAACTTATCTCTAAAAGTCAAGGTGGATTTATGGAGAAGAAACAATTTTTTAAGATTTTGCTAGTTCAAGAAGCAGTGCATTCTAGTCAACAAAAGATAGAAAGATAGTATGATCATAAAACTAGATTTAGAGAATTGTTTTGATAGATTCCACCATTATCTCCTTTAAATTATTTTGTCTAGATTTGGATTTATATATCATTTTATGGGTTAGATGATAGTTTTCTTTAGAAGCACTTGGATACTCCTCTAGTTAATGGAAGGCCCACAAAAAGTTTTCAATGCTGCTAGGTGGATTCATAAAGGGTGCCCCTTATTGACAATCTTATTCATTCTGATGGGTGACTCTCTAAGTATAAGTTTGGACATAAAGAAGTAAGGAAATTAGAAGGAATTTTAATATCTTGAAGAGTTAAGGAAATAACTCACTCTTAATTTATAGATGATACTCTGCTCATGGGAGGAGTCACAACCACAATATCAGAGAGATTCAAGAATATCCTAAATATTTTCTTGCAGACATAAAGAGGGAAAATGAACAAAGGTAAGAGCCATATAGATGGGTTGCATGCCTCCCCTTTTTTTGTTAATTGCAATAACTTGAATCCTTGAATTACCTTATATTAGAAACCAAATGTCATTTATGTAATTTTTCATGCCCATCTCTTTGGGATGTCCCATAACTGCTAACTAGATACATATTGTTTAAAATATTAGAAATAATTAGGTGCACCAATGGGAGACATAGTGGATTAATTTGGCTGTTAGAGTAATTTTAATTTAAATCCGTTTGTCTACACTTTCGATTTACCAAGGATCCATTTTGTTAGATCCATCATGCATAATGACCTTACATGGGTAGGTACATTCATAAGTTTTTTTGGAAAGGGGGGGAACTGTTATCACGTATACAGTAGCCGGGCTACCATATTCTATTTTTTAGATTTCAGTACACTTTTTCAGCCAGTTCCCTTACATATGAGATGCTGAGATGAGCATCTATGATGGATCGCTATTTGATGATGGACTATAGTACTTTCCCATGCCATGACTGAGTCTCAGGACACTCATATTTGAGGACTGATGTAGTCATTTAGCCATTTGCAAAGCAGTCAGTAATTCCCAGATTTACAATAGTAGTTTCTCATTGGACAGATGTTGGTTTAGATTGATTATTTACATGTATATGACTCAGCGGATATTATCTTGTGATTGGTTATTATTGCTTTTATACTCATTCTTGTGACATGTCTTATCATCTAGTGTCATGATCTGGCGGTCATATAAATATGTGGACTTGGTTATATTGATATTATGTATGTATGTCCCTACTTAGACCTAGAAGTTTTTGTCCCATACTCATTGGTTTTTCCCTCCTTAGGGAGAATAGAGGTTATCATTCCCACCATACTTTGGCTTGCTAGTGTTGGTCTCATTGTTCACTATCTCCACCCATCCATTACTTTCCAGTTATGTTTATATCCCGACCTACTACTTGACTTGTGGCATGGAGGACCTTTCCCCAATAGAGCCTCTTTGTTGGACAAGTTTCCCTGTTTATTTGTGTCTCGGATATGAATTGCTTAGGTTGTGTTGGATAATCCTGAAACAAATAGCACTGCCATCAATACAATGTATTTGGAAATGAAATGAATATCTTATGAAAAAATCCCATTCACGAAAAGTAGTGTTTTTGAACATACATGAATGAAAGGCAAGCCTAATAAAATTGGCTCTGAAGTATAATGAAATGAATATCTTGTGAAAAACCATTCATGAAAAGTATTGTTTTTAAAAATACATGAATGCATGAAGCCTCAATAATAAAAATCCGTGTAACAAATGCATGGACAAAGGCTATGGAAATTCGAAGTCCCAAAAATCAATGGATCTTAAAAAAGATATATCTAAAGATTAATGGCCTCACTTGTATTTGATTTGGATTGTGAACATTTGTCAAGGTGAATAAGCACCTATGAACGTAACTTATCCATTTGTGAGACACTGCCATCCCCCGTGTTGTTGCTTGTCCAACATATGCTAGAGTGAGTATCCCCTTTCCATATCCAAAGTGTCACAATGTCAAGTGGGTAGTCACCCTTTATCCTAACCATTTGATTTCTAGCCCTCACCCTCCACTAGCAAATTGATTACAACTATGAAGTGAGTATGCTCTTGAAAGTCTGGTCCGAGTTATAGTTAATAAATGAAACTCTATAGTTGGTTGATAGATTTCCAGTGAAATGATTGCTACTTGTTATAATTGTTATTTGAATGATTTGTAGAGCATGTATTAACCTCTAAAACACTTGCATCAGATTGATGTTAGCCTGGGTTATATTATTGATTATTTGATCATTTACAGATTATTATTCTATCTGTTTGGGCATATTGATTATTATTCCTGATCATGTAGAGATCTATATGGTTGTATGAGTATGCACCTTAGATGGATTTGGAATCCCTGAGTCCAATGAGATAGCTTGTTTTCAGTTCTAGGAAGTTGCAATGACGATTTGTCTCAGTATACCATCCAGGTGTAGTTTTGCCATGCTGAATGGCCTGCCAGAGCAGAGAGGTGATTTGATTGGTTCACCTAGGGAGATGTAAGAGAAGGGGATGATCCAGCCACTTGTTTTTACCATTTTAACCCCATCCCAGAGAGCCTGGTGGGCTCAGTTTGACAACACTGGCACTCTAGGAGGTAGTTTGGGCCATATCACGTTTCCCGAGGCAGATTAAAAATAATAAAAATAGCTACTGAAGAATTTGATTTGGGATACTGAGGAAGGGAAATGGAATGTGATGAGTTTGATGTCTTCCACTTCTTATCCAACAATTTCAGCACTTGGATGGACCCACATCCATCTCTCCGACATATTTTATGATTTTCTAGAGCTTTTGGAGGCTCACGATTTCCTCAAAGAGGCATTATTTTGCATTTAAAAAATTATATTTATTTTTATTGTGCCATGGGGACACACTAGGGGTGTTAGTTAATACGCCCTGGACCCACCATTAGCATTATGCATTTTTCTCAAGTGGGATCCCCTCTCCTAGGGTGATTTAGTCAATTGATATATTATATTGTTGTATTGATCCATGTACTTTATTTTGAGCTCATGTCAACCGTTGATTAGAACATTTTGATATTTTAATCTTATCCATCCATTTGAAAGGTGGTTATAATTTTTTTTATCTTTCATTGCTATTTAAAGGAAGGATCTCCTCATTGTAAAGGGAGGGGGAGGGATCTAGAGATTTTTGGCTCTGGGATATTGGAATAAAAATACATTCTTGGGAATATTGGATCTTGGAAATGGAATCCTTGTGGTGATTATAAATGCTTCTTCCCCTGCATTGAAAGACATTGGTGGCCATCTTGATTTTATCTTCAAATAACATTGTTTTGAAGGCAAAGAAGACATTTTAGAGGGGTGCGAATTGGTGGGGAGGCCCACCCTTCAAGATTCAAGAGGATGTTTTGGGTAACAGGGAGTTGTTTTTTATTTTGTACCAAAAATTCATGTTTTTCATCTCTTTGTATGCATCTCTTTCCATTCTTGTTTGATTGATTGATCCTTGTGTCCTTGATTGACATGAATAGGAAAATCGATTTGGTTGAAGGAGGCAAAATGTTGGCAAGAAGGGCTCATCAAAGTTTGGAATTTGATCTTTGTGGGAATTAATCCTTGTCACAAGCCTCTTACACATTCATCCTCTAGGTATGTTCCATGAGGTATGAAATTATTCTATCTTATCCATCTATTCTCTTAGATCTCAAAACCCTCATTGATTAAAACCCTCATTTTTGAATTTTTTCTAGATCTACTTGGATCTAGCTTGTCTTTGGGAATAATAAAAATAACCCACCTCTATAGCATCCATGACAGTTCCGATCTACAATCTGGTGGAAATTGGGCTTCATTTGACACATTTTCCAAGGCACTTATCCTTCCTTGCCTTAGGTCACACTCCTTAGTTGGGTGAGTTTTGCTAGTTCTCTCACTTGGGTAGGTGAGATCCCACTTGATTTTTACTCCTCTCATTTGATAACCTACCCCTAGTGCTTCACTCCTTTGATTTTTTCCTTGTGGGCCCCATTCCTCATTTTGAGGGTTGTGCCCCACTTGGGTCATTGGGTGATGCATTTTCAAGCTTAGATCTATGGAGATATAGCCTACCTTGGGGCATGCCACTTAAAACCCACCTTGATAATTGCCTTAACTACCCCTATCTACTATTTGGCATAATTTGGACTCCATTTTCCCCTCCATCTAAAGGCACTAGTCTCCTTGGGTCAATTCACACTACTTGGGTATTATGTCAGAGGATAAGATCTCTTATGTGGGTGTGTCTAATTTACCTTGGATCCATAGATACACATCATCAAACACCCCTTAGCACCATATCACCCCTAATTTGACCTTGTGGGACCCATTTGAATCATTTCCCTATTTTAAGGAAGTGGGCCCTACTTGGGTATTTCATGGTGTTAGATCTATCTATTTGGTCCTCCTAGGTGGCCTAGCTCATTCATTGGTTGAAACATTCCTAACATCTTAATCCTCTTCAACCATACTTAAACTCTTGGGATGACCTAATATTGCATTGGTTTCCGTAACTCAATTTACACACTCCCCTATGAACCTTTGCTTTAGCTACTCTTCTTCGATTGGCTATAGGGTCTCCCCCTTTGATATTGTCTTGATTAGATCTAAAGTGGAGAGTGCCTCAGTTGACATGACTCCCAACTTGCATTGGGAACCATGGAATCTCTTGGGTCACCTCTTTAGTTGTCCAACACCTCTACCGTCCTGGATGGGATACCTTTAGGGACAACTACAAGTTCTGTGATAACAGGAACAAATGAAAATAAATTACATTTAGTTAGGTAGGAGACAATAAGATTCTTCTAGAACAATGTAAGTTTGAGGATTAAAGAACTAGCTAATGGACATGGCGATGGGTGCAAATATTTTGTGGAGATTGATCACAAGTAAGAAAGAGGATTGGAAAAATGCACTTCATAAGAAATATTTATGAGAGATAAGAAAGTGATGTTTGGATCAATTTCACTAAAAGAATCCTCTGTATGGAACCTATATAGGTTAGTGATGTTTGGATCAATTTCACTAAAAGAATCCTCCGTATGGAACCTATATAAGTTAGCACCATCTATAATTAAATACAAACATACATAAGGACAAAATACGAAGAAAAATGCCACTATTCTCTTTTCTACAGTGAGTTATCTTGGGTATGTGTTATATTCTGTGCATGTGTGTTGCATAATCTTACGATCCACCTCTATATAGTATTTAATCGTTAATTTTTTTACTATTTTATCAGGAAATATGCACTTAATCCAGGCTAAGGGATTGGGGTCTAAATCTAATATGGGTTAACATATTAGGGTTTTGGATGTTGTAGAATACTAAAATAATGTATTATGAATGGTTAAGAAACATAACGAGAAAGATAAAGGCATGGCTCTAAGTTTTCTCATTAAGAGTTACCAAGGTAAACCTCTATGTAATGTGTGCGTGTGAGCGCACTATTGTTTAATCTTTGTTTTTCTTAGGAATTTGTATGCATTATTTCACTTCATAGGTTTAAAAATTACATGTAGTGTAAAACAATGGCTATCTAGTTGTGGCCTATCCACTTTATATGATTTATATATTTGTGAACCAAGCGCACAAAATTGAAAAATGTGGAAAGAGTTGAATCCACTAACCAATTTAACAATTGTCGTCCATAGTATGTTTACCCTTTAACTATCACGTACCTTGTATCCCCTTTGCGCTCTTGAGGCCACAAGGTACTCATTTTTCCAATAAAATTTCTCCTTTTATATTAAAATCAAAACATCAGGTCATTTGTAGCATTTTAGTGGGGGAAACAAAACTACAACAACCTTTGAATGCATAAATTTAGCCCCAATACATGCATCTATTTCATAATTTATCCCATTATTATGAAATCCAATTCCATACACACCAAAAAAAGAAACATGACCAATAATACAATACCTTACATAACACAAAATAAAATGTCATTTCCTAACACATAATAATAACACTTATATGTATGGAAATAGTTCTCCAACAAGATACAAATGAAGGATGTTTGTCCTAGCCATAGGAAATTTCTGTCACACTTAATCTTTCTATTACAAATACCACCATTGAGTTGAGGCTACCATTCCAAAAGGGTGAAGTTATCACAAAGTACTACTCCAAAAACGACTTAAAAAACTATATGTTTCCAAAACATCCTCCACAAATATCCCAATCTACTAGGATTCTCCCACTTCACCCCACACAACACTAGGAATGGAATACCCTTGTATGTATGTAGTGCCTCATGCTATCCAAATCGCCTTTTAGCGCTCTGTCATAGGTTGGCCGAGGAATCTCATTACTGGGAGTCACGAGATTCTCAGTAACATGTCAGGTTTTTTCTCACAATGGCATAATAACCATTAGCATCAATTTCCCATGTCAATTTGCATAACTTGCATGAAAATACAATAAAGAACATAACTACCATTTTCCTCTATTTTCCCTAGTTCCTCCCATCAAGAAGGACAATTGCAATAAAAATCACCCTCTAAACTCAATTCCCAAAATTTTATTCACATGTTCTCAACTTTCCATGTGGCTATTCATGAGGAGTTCACTTTTCACCCTTTAAACCCAATCATAGGTTAATATAAGGAAGGTCAACTAAAACATGTATTCTAATAAGGGTTTAGGGACTTTGGATAATTTATATAATCAAGGTTTATAATCAAGGCTAAGGACATAAGTTCAACACATCACTGGGGTTCTCTCCCCTTATATTTGTTTCACTTCCCCCACTAGTGGAATCATATCCCTCGATCTCTTCTTGATGCTTCTCCATTTGAAACCATCAATTTTTTTATATATTATCAGTGCATGCACATCATTACAATATATTTGGTCCTTCTAGACCATATGCATCTAGATTTTATCCATTTGATCATTACATGTACATTTATATTATGTGGTAAAGCACATGATATTACATTCCCCTCGCCCTTAATTTATTCATCATATTTGGTGCATCATCAACACTATATATATACAATGTCTTTAAACAAGTACAATATTACTCCACTTGACATCCTCTAGCTCCCAAGTTGCTTCTTTATTTGCATCTACCACACCATTTTTTTCCTTGAAATATTGCATAGCTCTTTGATATCCAATATACAATGCATCAACCTTGTCTATTCACTGCCTTGGTTTCATGTCAAGGATTGGCATATCAACATGTACCTATATCAACCATTAAGAATGAATATGCATGTTAAAACCATTCTCACACACAACAATTATTATGTCCATAGTAATTTTTCAGTATCACATGGCATGCATGTATATTCATATCAACAATAAGTAATTTTAGTCCAATCACAATGCTTATATGTGTGAATATTTCTTTGTTTCACATGGATACCACATGATAGAGTTCAAATCATTGTTCTTTCTAAAAAACCTTGTTTGATTCCAACATATTGGCCAGATGAATATCTCAAATTAGATTCATTTAAGCTTCCTCTTACTTGCCACACTCGCTCTTATAGGATTAGGAATCTCCTTCTCTATTGAATAGTCCATCGCCTTATCCATCTTTCCAAGACTTTTACATGCAAGAAGAGCATCAACTCATAGAGTCTTACTACCAAGATTCCCACTGAAAAACTCTAATCAACCAATAAGTTGTGCCAAGCATAAGGTTCCAATATCATTCCAACCTGGAATGCTTCTTCTAGGGATTTCCATCTCACAATATCCATCTATTTCCATTTCTAGGTATATCCACCATTCACCTATGTCATAAAAAATAATTATACAATATCATGAGTCATTTAAAAAAATCAATCTTGGAAATACATATCACAACAATTAAATTCTAGATTATATAATAAGTTCCACAATACTTAGCTTTCACTTATGCGTGCAATCCTCCTTGTTTTCATTACAACTTACTTTCATTTCCATATCCATGATTTTTGTTGTTGTTATTGTTTTTTTTTGTAACTTTGTTCTGCACGCAGAGAATTCTTGTAGTCCATCAAAACATGACTATTTTTTCATGCAATTCTTTGAATGCATTCACAACAATTCATGAAATCATCTCATAATTATGAATGACCAATAATTCCATTATTTTCGATATTAACATATTAAATACAATGAAATATGACAAAATCATGCATTCACATAATGCATACAAACTTATGTGCCCACATATATGTGTGCATAACCACAAGATTTACACACTCTATTTATGCACATCCACTAAATGTGCCCTTGCTTTGATTCATGAATACTATGACGATTTGGAAGATCTAGTAAATGCCTCGATACATCGTCCAACCACCTTCCCAATACTTGCTCGACCATCCAAACACCTTTCTTTTCATCTCAACACAACATCGGGTCTCACATGGAACTCACTTTCATAATAGGATCACATCTCATGAATGGTATCGGTTATTTACTCATAACCAACACAACATGACATGATGTTTTATTTCATATGAATGCATTTAATTAGATTCTAACAATCATATAGGTATAAGGCTTTCCACCTTTACCACACCACACCATACCATACCACACTATACTAGGTAGGGTGTCATTTAAATATATGCATTCAAACAATACAGACACACCAATTTAATTTTTACCCAACCTCTTTTCCAACACTTATGTGATCAACATAAATAAATCCATATCTACATGGTTTCCACCATTTTATCAAATGTTACTGTATCAATTGGTACCATCAAATAAGATGATTCTCAATTGGTGCTTCTACTTATGCTGTTCCAATTCCCCCTCATTATCCTAACTTCCTTGCATGCCATGTTCTTCATTTGCTTCTATGATAAGTTCTTTAACATCATGCAGCTTTGATTAACATCGTTAGCTTCCTTTGTTGTCTTAAGCTTCCCTCAAGTCACGGCATCAGAGCGCATCCTCGGCCTCCGTCCATCCTATGCTTGCTGGGTTCCAACATCTGCTTCCTCCATCCTCCCGACCACTTCCATGATCGCAACCGCCCTCTACATCACTCTATCTGCCACCTCATTTCCATCTCCAGACTCCACAGCCACACCGTCGTCCTTCCTCCTCGTTCTCCGCCTCCCTCCTTTTTCTATGTCACCTCTCCTCACCGTGCCCTCTAGCTCCACGTTCCATCCACGACTCTTGCTGCACATCTCTCCCCACATTCTCTCACCACCACACCATTCAATCCTCACTATCGTGCCTCCTCCCACACCACGTCCACGCTTATTATCTCCCCCAACCCTTCCTCCACACTAACTCCACGCCGCGTCAACCATTCTACGCTACACTTCGTGTCGCCACCTTCGCCTTCTCCACGCAAAATCCCACTCCTTTCCGTCGTTTCTCCACCCTCTCCTCATCCGATCTACAACACCTGCTCCTAGATTCAAACCGTGCTCCCTCCTGCTGCATGATCATCCCTGCGCTGCCATTCCACCACTCCTATCCATCCCTCTTGTGTCTTCTTCATTTCCCCCACTCCTTTCCCATCGTTGCTAGCCCCATCTCTTCCATCCGCGGTCTCTTCCCTTCCTTGCGCCAAACACCACATGCTCCTTCCATCTGCCATCCCCTTATCCATTCATGAGTCGCTGTGGAAATATATATATATATATATATATATATATATATATAATATGACAAAAAAATATTAATAATAATAAATTTTATATTATTGTTATTATTATAATTTAAAAAATATAATAAAATAAAAAATATAATAAAAAAATCGGGGTTAGTTGCGCACGGAAAACCGATAAGGAAAAATCAAGATTTAGGGTGGAGAAAATTCCAGTAGCAACCAAAATGGGAGATGTCAATGATAGATTGGACCAACTGGACGAAAAAGTTAACAAAAAGTATGCAGAGATTAAGGTGGAAATCAATAAAAATAATAATGCATTAGCGTCAACTATCACAGGACTCAAGGTAGGATTAGAGTAAGGCATTAGTGCGTTGAAGGAAGATCAAAAGAAAACTCAAGAACATCTCAACAATATCGTGGCCATATTATCGTTGCACACTTCGGTTCCCCCACCTAGCCATAACCCACCTCTAGACCTCTTCAATACACCTCATCTAATGATGTCTAAAATGCCAGCACAATACGACGCCACCCCACAATGTCCCTTTCTTTAACATTCAATCGATATCAATTCCCCCAACACACGTTACCAAATAAGGGTAAAACTTGAATTACCCAAATTTGATGGCGATGAAAAAAAAACATCGCGTGGATCAATAAAGCATACGGATACTTTGACATCCATAACATACACTATGACAATGAGAAGATTAAATACACCACCTTGCAATTGGAGGCGAATGCATACAATTGGTCCATGTGGTGGAAGACTACAACTAGGGTTTGTTCCTTTAGTTGGAATAACTTTAAGAATGATCTTGTTAAAAGATTCTAAGATAATTGAGAAAGATTTTTTTTCCAAAATCACTAGATTGTGATAAAAAGGCAGTGTAGATGATTACACATGTGAAAGGGAATCTTTAGAAACTTGAGTTCCAGAACTAACCGATGACCAACACTTGCAAACATACATGGACTAAAATCGCACATTTAGGATGAGTTGGAATTACATAATGTTTCTATCATGGAGAAGGAAAGATATAAGGCCAAGATCATCGAGAACAAATTCAAAAGATCCACTCAGATTAGCTTCAACAAAAACTACTCCAAGAGGAAGCTTCCCCAATCAACGAATATGGGAACCTCAAGATATATGTCGCCACATCTAAGGGAAGGGGTGAAACCTAGTTTAGAATCCTAGAGGATGAAAGAAGGAAAGTGCAAATATTGTGGAGAAAAATGGGATCCAAAGCTTAGATGTGTGCAAAGAAGAAACTCCCAAAATCTGTATGCTTGTGAAGTCGAAGAAGAAGAAAAATTCTCGGAAAGTGAAGAATCCAGTGAGGATGATACGAGAAATCAACATCATTGCCACCCTGTCACGTACCCCAATTTCAATAATATTTTATGTTTGAGAAAACATTATATTTTACTTTTATTGTAAGGTTTATGACTATTGACCAAGTGGGGTCAATGATGACAGTAATTGATTATGTTGAATATTTTATTATTTAACAAATAAAAGATGAGACAAATAGCCTAAGGAGGATGTTGAATGAGTGTCCACTGACCCACTAGGAGGAATAGACTTGGGTGAAGCAAACTGACACATGGCAGCATCCTCAATCACTTGTAGCTGCTGCAGGGCGGAACTTCCCTAATTTTGTGGTCATGTTCCCCAAGAAAGTGGAACAGAGCAGGTGGCTCATTAATTTAAAAATTGACAAAAAGACATAGGCATGCATATATTTATCCATCGAATTCAACAGGAGGCTGTTCATTCTTTACCTTGTGAAATTTCTGAAGTTGAGAAAGGAGCACAAGAGATTTGATGAGGGGAAAGTTAGAAGTGGGTTGAGTGATTAAGACTGCATTCTGAACTTATACAACCACATAGCTGAGTTCTATATTACTGAGGACATAAGTATTGCTGTTAAGTACTATTGTTGAGTTGCAGGGGTATTTAATCCCATTACTTCACACAGTGCATTCATCCTGGTGGATCAGTGGACAAGCTCAGGGGTCTTAAGACAAGCAATTGAGCTATCTTCAGGAAAATGTTGGGTGGAACAGACTCCTTGGGCTGTTTGTATCTTCTACAAATTACAGGTTCCATTGTGTTATCTTATTTATTTATGTTCAAGCAAATTACTGGAATGAAAGTAGTCAAGTTTAGTTTTTATATTATTCCTTAGATACTATGAATCTGATAGTAGAATGTTTAAGTCTGCAATTTATTCAAATTTTTTTACTTGTATATGATTATTTGAATAAATGAAACTAGAATTATAAATGATTGATTAATGAGTAAAATTTCTTTCTGCATTTTTCCATTCATCTTACAATGACGTACTCTAGTACAAAAGGATTGTTTAGTTGTAGATATGAGTGCTTATACATGATAAAACGATCTGAAATGTTATCGAATTGTATAGTTTATGTAGAAATGAATCAACAATCTTTTCTTCTGATATGTTACTAGCTATATCTTCAAGTAACCAATTTAACTTTGGAAACTTTTTACTATTATTTTTCTAGCTATTTTATTATAACAATCCATTTCTAGAATATAACATTTTATACAAAACCTCTAAGGATATTACATAGAGTTAATTATAGTAAGTTTTTGTCACACAGTCATTAAACTGTGTATAGTATAATACAATAATAATTACTGTAATAAAAACTATTCATTTATACTTAGTAAAGAAAAACCATTCATTATTCTAATACTTTAATACTTGAATTATAAACAAGTATTCTAGTTATATTATAGTAAATAATGCACAATTAAACCTTCAACTGATTCTTTTAAAACATCTAACACTGTAAATTCATGATGAACAGTGAAAAATGCTAATTTTTTTTAAACTATTAAAACAAGATTAATTTTAGATTTTAAAACTTAAACACTCACATTACAAAAATTATTAACCTTTAAATAATTTTAAAACTAATTTAAAAAAAACAACTTTTAAATCCAATTAACAATCTATTAACATTAAACACTAACCTTTTAACTTTAAACATTTTTCATAATTTTTAAACTAGCCTTATAACTTTTATATAACTTTAAACTATTCTCACAACATTTACATCTTTTTTAACTTTAAAAAATTAAATTAAATTCATAAAACAACTTTACATTCTTAAAAAATATAAAAAACATTAAAAGGAAAATTAATAAGAAAAAAATTAAATTAAAATCTCCCTAAAACCTTAAAACAAACTTTTATTGATTTTTTTTGACCAAAACCTAAACCTACCAAAACCAACGGAAAATATAAAAAATATAAAATTTCACAAAAACTAACAATATTTATACCTCACAACTGGGTGCAAAAGAAAAGTGAGATTCTTGTTCTCTTGAAGATGAACTTGCTTAAAAGGTTCGAAACTTGTCGAATTGAAAGATTCTCACCGCATTTTTTCACTTACTTTTAAAATCTTTAACTGTGGATACAATAAACAATCAAACAGTCAATACGCTGAAAATTGTTAACATTATAACACCTATTGTATTATAGTACATAAATTATGAACTTAGTAAACCAAACTGTAAACAATAAATATAACATTAATGTTATTATTCATATTTGTAAATTGTTCTTTCCAAACCCTAATCATTAATATAACCCTTCATAACCATTTACAAAATCTATTTATAAAAAAAAGATTTGCACAACTAGTGAATAATTAAAAATAGATAAATGTATACTTCAGATAATGAACAAATCTTATCTCTTAAATCTTTATCCAACAGCTAAGTAAGTCGAAGGATAGATTCCGACTCTTCCAATTGAAATGAAGACTTTTATAATTTAACTATTGATGTTGTTGTCGGAGAAACCACAGTATCGAAATGACCGAGTCGACGTTTCAAATCCATATCAGGATCCATCTTCAGGACAAAGTTGAATGTGAAGAGAGTGAGAATCAATGATAAATACCGAAACCAGGTAGAAGAGGTCTAAGGTCGGCTGCGGAGGCTAGGGTTTGCTAGGTTAAAAAATTTAATTTAATTTTAAATTCAAGAATGTGCGGAAAAAGAAGACGTTTATATTGTTAAAATTTTCCATAACGGCTAAATTAAGACAATAAAACTTGATGAGATAATATATTAATTATTATTAATAAAATTTTATTATTAATCAATTTTAATATGATTATTAATGTGCCTCAACTTAGGGAAATTTATAATTTTCTCATATTTGATTTTAATTTTAATTATAATTCCTAGTTTTAATGAAATGTGAACCCAATCATTTAGTTTAATTTAAGGAATCCTAAGGGTCTAAATGGTCAAAAAGTAGATTTTTAATTGTACCTTAAAATTCCTAAGGTTTTAAAATGAATTTTATAGGTTAATGTTGATTTTCATTTATTTTAAAAACCGTTTTTAAAATAAATGAAACTCAACATTAACCTATAAAATTCATTTTAAAACCTTAGGAATTTTAAGGTACAATTAAAAATCTACTTTTTGACCATTTAGACCCTTAGGATTCCTTAAATTAAACTAAATGATTGGGTTCACATTTCATTAAAACTAGGAATTAAAATTAAAATTAAAATTAAATATGAGAAAATTATAAATTTAGATCGACCATCATTTAAAACTTAGGTTTTTAAAATAAATGAAAATCAACATTAACCTATAAAATTCATTTTAAAACCTTAAGAATTTTAAGGTACAATTAAAAATCTACTTTTTGACCATTTAGACCCTTAGGATTCCTTAAATTAAACTAAATGATTGGGTTCACATTTCATTAAAACTAG
>LPNX011076934.1:1352931-1380722 GCA_001517045.1 Pseudotsuga menziesii
ATTTAGATCGACCATCATTTAAAACTTAGGTTTTTAAAATAAATGAAAATCAACATTAACATATAAAACTCATTTTGAAACCTTAGAAATTTTAAGGTACAATTAAAAATCTACTTTTTGACCATTTAGACCCTTAGGATTCCTTAAATTAAACTAAATGATTGGGTTCACATTTCATTAAAACTAGGAATTATAATTAAAATTAAAATCAAATATGAGAAAATTATAAATTTCCCTAAGTTGAGGCACATTAATAATCATATTAAAATTGATTAATAATAAAAATTTATTAATAATAATTAATATATTATCTGATCAAGTTTTTATTGTCTTAATTTAGCCGTTATGGAAAATTTTAACAATATAAACGTCTTCTTTTTCCGCACATTCTTGAATTTAAAATAAAATAAATTTTTTTAACCTAGCAAACCCTAGCCTCCGCAGCCGACCTTAGACCTCTTCTACCTGGTTCCGGTATTTATCATTGATTCTCACTCTCTTCACATTCGACTTTGTCCTGAAGATGGATCCTGATATGGATCCGAAACGTCGACTCGGTCATTTCGATACTGTGGTTTCTCCGACAGCAACATCAACAACTAACCACCACAGAAATTTGGCAACAGAAATTTAACTATTGTTTATACCAAAAATCAAAGATACGAAGATAACCTAAATATCAAAACTGTTTATTAAAAAAACCAAACCCTAGGTTAATTCTTTACGGTACCATTTGTACAAATAGATTTTCAAACAACTAAATTTACCAATGGCTTAAACGAGTCGCAGCTGTAGAATAATTTATAACCAATTGTTGTCATCATAGAAAAACTATTTACAAAGCTGAATGTACTGTAACTTCAAGTGCCAACAAATATTTACACTATGGCCGTAAGCTTTACCTTTTAAAAACAAAAGAATTATAAACATAGTCTTCATTTTATCAAGCAATTAACCAATACAGTCGCCACAGGGTTCAACTCATAAAACTAAAATGCATTGACGGTTCATAGCCTCGAAAGAGTTACAGTGGCTGAGCAAGAGGTCGAGGAAGTTCCCTTATAGCTTAAACACAGCATGAACAACGAATATAAAACCTTGGAACAATATTATTCCTACCCTAAATCATTATTACAAGAGTCATAGTCCACCTGTGAAACCCTAAGGGTATCACTAAGGATGACCTTACAACCTCCATTCCAAACAAAACAATGATTTACCACAAGTAAATATGAACACCATAGTAACATTCTACAGGAACTAGTGGTATCATCGCAGACACATTTACGACGAAGGGTACCCCAGGGTTAGGACCAAGGTTTACCCGAGCTTTTCATGCTCATGCTTTTCAGCTCTTCGCCTTCAACATTCAACTTTGCAATGCCAAGCATTTGTCACCTATCACCAAAAAACAAACGTTTAGAGTTGTTTAGAATATAACTTGATATATTTTTTTTAACGAAAAGAAGAACGCTTGGAGAATTCTTTTCAACTTACCAAGTGCTTAACGTTGAGCTCACGATTATGGCGAAGAACCAGAGTTTCAAACTTGCTAATGCCACAAGAAAACAAGAAGTGACCATTGTTTAAACGTTGAGCCTCGATAAAACCGTTATGGCGAAGAACCAGAGCTTCAAGCCTGCTAATGCCATGACCAAGACCAGATTGACAACTATTGAAAAGACCCGAGGAGGCCGAGGACCTATCGACCTACTCTTCCCTTCCAAACAAACAATTGATCGAAACCAAGCGAATTTTGAGGGTAAACATTGAATGCATTTGCATAGGGTTTATCACCCAAAACCCTCCACCTTGCGAGCATCCACCACATGGATTACACTAACATAGAAATTTTTATTTGCTTGATATAGTTTGAACCTGCATGTTAACCCTGCGATTTGTGTGTAAGTAATACCATTACCTTTGATAACAATAAACAATTCATTTTTATGCATGATGGAGTTTTAGCTAGGTTGTAATGTCATTTTATGCATCGACTTCATGCTTAGGGTAGTTTTGGTTATATTTTGTAGTTAATCTATAGTTGCCAAAATAATAATGATAATTTTAGGGCTTAGGAAGTTCTAGGATTAACATGGTTAAATACCATAGTTATAAAACAATGGGAATGTATTCTAGTATTACAAACAACTAAAAGCATGTTGATAATTATATACAATCAATCATATAATTTATTTGTTTAAAACAAATGATCATCCTATCAACTCCACTAGCTACCTAAGTCGAATAGTCCTTGATATAGGCCTAGGACTTCTTACACTTCGATAATCTAGACAATAAATAGAGTTTAAAGGATCTTTCCTAACTTACTCGTTTAGTCTTCCGAGTCTTAACTTTTTACATCGTAAACCTGGAAGTAAGTTTTTACCTATGAGTCATGTACAAGCATCGGATCTGCATTAGCTTTGAAAAATCTAAGTAAGCCTCGGGCTAACCTCAGGCCCCCTTCAGTAAGAAAATAAAATAACTATCAGAATCATACACGTTCTTACAAATAAACCATTGATTCGAATTCAATAATTTTTAACTCATTTAACTTTTGATAAATAGTTTTATTCAAGAATGAAAATCAATACATATTGACTACGGTTAGTGGCATGTGAATTATAAGTTAGTAAGTAAATTCTGTAGCCTTTTAGTTACAGTTAACTAAAGAGTATTAACTCCTAAGTTTTTCTCTTTATGTCTTGCCTTTGTAAATTATCTGTTAACTAGACTAAAGTTAATTATTAAACTAGCATTATGGCTATGATTTAGCATTTAATATCACATAGAAAATTTTTAAATTTTTGTGAATTTTTGGAGATGTTACATATAGTATCATAGCCTACGTTCAGACACTAGGCCTGAAGTGGATCAACACACTTAAACAAAAAGTAAATAGAAAGTATGGATACTGATTTATGATTTTAAATGTTGTTGTACAACATATTTTCTGAATTAGATTTGCAGGTATGAAAGGGCTCGAAGAGTATGCTGAAGGGAGGTCCCCGTTAAATGAACAAACTAATTTTAGAAAAAGAACCTGCTAAAGAAGAGATAAGTAATAACTCATCTGAATTACTTCAAACAGTTAAGGATCTAAAAACTGAAATGGAGACCGTTAAAAAAGAAAATGAGAGAATCCTAAGATCTCAGGAGGAGCTGAATCAAATACTGCTGAATTTTTTTTATAATGAAGAAAATGATAAACAGATAGAATCTGATAGTATGACCTATCAACATAAGGGTAAAGTGTCAAAATACTCAAAAATTGAAAGCAGTTCTTTTTTTTGAAATTAATGGTAACTCATACAGAAAGAAACACCAGTATTCTAGTGATAGTAGCGAGAGTAATTATCGCTCTAGAAAGAAGAAGTATAAGCCCTATGAAGAGATTTCTGGGGAGTTCAAAAAGATTAAACCACCAACTTTTAATGGCAAAACAGAAAAAGGAGAGGAAGCCAAAGCATGGCTATCTGGAATGAAAAAAGTACTTTCAGATAAATAATTATTCAAATCAGTTGAAAGCGAGGATGGCAATATATAACTTAACTGGAAAAGACGACATCTGGTGGTAGGACATAAAACGAGTTAAGGGAATAAAAGAGAAGAATATAAACTGAAGCAATTTTAAAAAGTACTTAATTTTTTTTTCTTTTTTCTTTTTCTCAGAGCAATATTATGAGGAACGAGCTAAATAATTTTATGACCTAAGGTTGGGAACCATGAGTATGAAAGAGCTAAATAGTAAATTTTTAAGCTTACTGCAATATGTGCCTTATATTGTTGATGAAAAACCTAAGGTACAACGGTTTTTGAGTTGTTTACCTTTTCATATTAAGGACAGATTTGAATATTATAATCCCAAGTCCCTTTAAGAGGTCATGCGAAAAGAAATTTCCTGCTATGAGCAGAATCAGAAAAGGGAGAACATGCCAAACTGGAAAATAAAAAGGCCTAATAATTTTGAACCAAGAAAGAAAAATTTTACACCCAATTGAAATTTTGGGCATAATAACTCACGCAATCTTCTTAACAGAAAATTTCAAGGAAGTAATTCAAAAAATAAACCACATCAAAACCCTACTGTCACAAGAAATAAAGAATTTACAAATAATTACAGTAATTATGTTAAAAATAATGAACGTAATGAACCGATAAAACGTTGGGAATGCCAGGGACCTCGCTATGCATCAAGTTGTCCTAATAGGAAGAAGACCGTCAACAACATTCATGCTATGTGGGAAGAAGCAACGGTTGGTGATTTAGCGAGAGGGATGCCCAAAATAAATGCAACACTGGAAAACAGACAGGCTGAATATCAGAATTCCATGGTGGAAGTAGAAGGTATGCTTAACCATAAACCTATTTCTATTTTAATTGACTCAGGGGCTAGCCTGAGTTATGTCTCTCCCAGTTTGGTAGAGAAAAGTAAACTACCAGTAGAGAAATTTGCAAAATCATGGTTGGTTCAATTAGCTATAGGAGCAAAAAGGAAAGTAATTGATTTTGTGAAAGATTGTACATTAATTATGAATCAGTTTGAAACTTTTGTAAAGCTAAATGTACTTTCGTTAGGCTCATATGATGTATTAATTGGAATGGATTGGTTGGAATAACATCGAGTAGCGTTAAATTGTTTTGATAAAACTTTTACCTATTTAAACAATGAAGGAGAAACGATAACAATAAAATGAATTCCTATAAAAAACAATCAAACAGATTTATGCCTTATAACTAAAAAGGGTTGTTCGGAAGGGATGTAAAGATTTTGCTGTAACTATAACTAATGAAGAACACATTAATAAAGAAGACAAGCTAAAAGTAGAAGATATATCAATTCTGAGATGTTATTCGGATGTATTTCTAGATGAAATTTTGGGATTGCCTCTGAAAAGGGAGCTGTATTTCACTATTGAGCTGGTACCCGGTGTAGTGCCTAACTCAAAAGCTCCTTATCAAATGAACATCCTGGAGCTTAATGAACTAAAATCGCAACTAAAAGAACTGATAGATACAAAGTATATAAGCCCAAGTGTGTCTCCTTGAGTAGCATCGGTCAGTTTTGTTAAAAAGAAGGGCCATACTCTGCGCTTATGCATTGATTACCGTTAGCTTAATAAAATGACAATTAAAAATAGGTACATGTTGCCCCGCATAGATGATATGTTTGATCATTTACGTGGAGCAACAGTATTTTAAAAAATTGACTTAATATTTGGTTATCATCAAGTCCAGATTGAGGATGAGCATATTTTCAAGACAGCTTTTAGGACCTTATATGGTCACTACGAGTTCGTCGTCATGCAATTTGGGATAACTAATGCCCCGATAGTCTTCATGTGTTTAATGAACAACGTGTTACATAAATATCTAGATAAGTTTGTAGTAGATTTTATTGATGATATTCTAATCGATTCTAAGACTAATGAAGAGCATGAGAAACATGTAAAAATCATTTTACAAGTGTTAAGGAACATCAACTATATGCCAAGTTCAGTAAATGCAACTTCTTCAAAGATAAAACACAATACTTGGGTCACATAATAACTAAAGCTGGGATCTTAGTTGACCCAAATAAGATAAAAGCAATTAATGAATGACTGGTCCCAAAGGATGTGACTAATGTACGATCATTCATGGGGATCATCGGGTATTATCAAAGGTTCATCAAGGGTTTCTCAATGATCGTGAATCCCATAACTTCTCTACAGAAGAAGAGGGAGAAATTTGTATGGGATAAAAATGTGAAGAGAGTTTTAGGAAATTAAAAGAATTGTTAACTACTACACCCATTTTAAGAATTGCAGATCCTAACAAGGATTTTATTGTATGCACTGATGTATGCAACGATGGCCTTGGTGGGGTCTTAACTCAAGAAGGACACGTAATAGCGTACGTGTCCAAGAAACTTAAAATTTACGAGAAAAATTATGCTACTTACGATCTAGAATTGGTTTCCATGATATTTGCATTGAAGATGTGGCGCCATCACTTGATCAGGAGAAAATTTATTTTAATGACGGATAATAAGGGTTTAAAGTATCTGTTGGATCAACCAAATTTAAACGCAAGGAAAGCTAGGTGGCCAGCTTTCCTTAGCGAATATGATTTTGAGATCCAACATATCAAGGGGAAGGACAATAAAGTAGCTGATGCTTTGAGCAGAAATGTAATATTAAATTTATGGCAGCAATCAATACTTACAAAATAGATTTAGAAGACCAGCTCGAAGAAGGAGTAAAATTGGATGAAAATTAACGAAAATTGCAAGCTAAAGTGGCAGAAAATGTAAACTGACAGTCTAAATGAAAAATAGTTAATACTTTATAAAAATATGTTGTATATACATAACGTACCTAAAGTTAAATTGCTAATTTTGAATGAAATACATAAAAGTCCTTATTCTAGACACCCTGGCTATCAGAAGACAATAACTATGTTACATAAATATTACTTTTGCCTGAATATGAAGAATGAGTTGGCAGAATATATTGTTAGATGTTTTGAATGTCAACAGGTTAAGACTGAACATCAACATCCAACCGGTTTATTACAGCCGTAACCAATTCATAGCTGGAAATGAGAAATAATCAACATTGATTTCATTAAAGGTTTGCCTAAAAATCAGAACTAGAATGATTCAATAATGGTAGTTGTTGACAAACTTATCAAGGCAGCCCATTTTATACTAGTAAAGACTACTCATAAGGCTGCTAATATTGCTGAAATATTTATGAAACAAAATTTTCATTTGCATGGAATTCCAAAAGTTATAATCTTTGACAGAGACTCTAAATTCACGGGAAACTTCTGGAAATATTTATTTAAAGGTCTAGATACTACTTCAAATTTCAGTACATCTTTTCATCCGCAAATAGATAGACAGACAAAAATGGTAAATCAGATTTTGGAAGATATGTTAAGGATGTACGTTAGAGAACAACCAAGTAAATGAGAGGACTACTTACACTTGGTTGAGTTTGCATACAACAACCACTACTAAGCTTCAACAAAATTCAACCCATTTGAAATTTTGTATGGTAGAAAATGCAGTACTCCCATCTCATGGAGTAACCCCGTTGATAGGTTAATACTAGGATCTGAGTTATTAAAGAAAATTGAACTAACCGTGAAGCAGGTACAAGGTAATTTTAAGGTTGCACATGATAGATAGAAAAGCCAAGCGGATCTTAAGAGAACTCAAAAAGAGTTTCAAGTGGGAGAACATGTTTTCATTAAGATAAAACCTAAAAAGAGTTCCTTAAAATTAGGGAGCTGTGCTAAGATAGCACCCAGGTACTGTAGGCCTTTCGAAATATTGTCTAGAGTTGGATATGTGGCATACCAATTGGCCTTACTACCGAATCTTAAAGTTCATAATGTTTTTCATATTTCTGTTTTAAAAAAATATGTACACGATGCTACTCATGTGATAAATTGGAATGATGTACATGTGGAGCCCGAAGGAGATTTTCTGGTGGAACCAGATTGTATCCTCGACAAGAGGTAGATCTTGCTTTGGAATCACACCATTGGACAGGTGAAGGTGCAATGGAAGCACCTTAGTCCAGAAGAAGAAACCTGGAAATTGGAAAGTCATATGCGGATAGCATATCCAATTCTGTTCTAGGGAATCTCTGAGGATGATGAATAAAGAAACATTGAGGATGATATTGGACTTAAGGGGGGGTGTATGTCACGTACCCTGATTTCAATAATATTTTATGTTTGAAAAAAATATGTTTTACTTTTATTGTAAAGTTTATGACTATTGTCCAGGTGGGGTCAAGGATGACTGTAATTAATTATGTTGAATATTTTATTATTTAATAAATAAAAGATGAGACAAATAGCCTAAGGAGACTGTTGAATGATTGTCCAATGTTCCACTAGGAGTAATAGACTGGGGTGAGAGAAAACTAACATATGGTAGCATCCTCAATCACTTGTAGTTGTTGCAAGGGGCAACTTCCTTAATTTTGTGGTCATGTTCCCCAAGAAAGTGGAAAAGAGTAGGTGGCTCATTAATTTTAAAACTGACCAAAAGACCTAGGCATGCATATATCTATCCATCAAATTCAGCAGGAAGCTGTTCATTCTTTACCTTGTGAAATTTCTGAAGTTGAGAAAGGAGCATAAGAGATTCGATGAGGGGAAAGTTAGAAGTGGATTGAGTGATTAAGACTACATTCTGAACTAATACAGGGACATAGGTGAGTTCTATAATGCTGAGGATAGAAGAAATGCTGCTAAGTACTATTGTTGAGTTGCAGGGGTTTCTAATCCCATTACTTCACACAGTACATTCATCCTGGTGGATTAGTGGATAGGCTCGGGGGTCTTAAGACAAGCAATTGAGCTATCTTCAGGAAAAGGTTGGGTGGAACAGACTCCTTGGGCTGTTTGTCTCTTCTACAAATTACAGGTTCCATTGTGTTATCTTATTTATTTATGTTCAAGCAAATTATTGGAATGAAAGCAATCATGTTTAGTTTTTTATTATTACTTAGATACTATGAATTTGATAGTAGAATGCTTAAGTCTACAATTTATTCAGAAAAGTTTATTTGTATATGATTATCTGAATAAATGAACCTAGAATTAGAAATGATTGATTAATGAGTAAAACTTCTTTCTCCATTTTTCCACTCATCTTACGATGACGTACTCTAGTACATAAGGATTGTTTAGCAGTATATAGGAATGATTATACCTGATAAAATAATCTGAACTGTTATCGAATTGTAGAGTTTACGTAGAAATGAATCAACAATATTTTATTCTGATATGTTACTAGCAATATCTTTAAGTAACTGATTTAACTTTGGAAGCTTTTTACTATTATTTTTCCAGTTATTTTATCATAATAATCCATTTTTAGAATATAACCTTTTATACAAAACCTCTAAGGATATTACATAGAGTTAATTATAGTAAGTTTTTGTCACACAGTCATTAAACTGTGTATAGTATAATAAAATAATAACTACTGTAATACAAACTATTTATTTACACTTAGTAAAGAAAAACCATTCATTATTCTAATACTTTAATACCTAAATTATAAACAAGTATTCTGGTTATATTATAGTAAATAATGCACAGTTAAACCTCCAACTGTTTCTTTTAAAACATCTAACATTGTAATTTCATGATGAACAATCAATACGCTGAAAATGGTTAACATTATAACACCTATTGTATTATAGTACATCAATTATGAACTTAGTAACCCAACTGTAAACAATCAATATAACATTAATTACATTATTCATATTTGTAAACTGTTCTTTCTAAACCCTACTCATTAATATAACCCTTCATAACCATTTATACAACCTATTTATAAAGAAGAAGAAGAAGAAGAAGAAGATTTCCACTGCTAGTGAATAATTACAAATAGATAACTATATACTTCAGATAAGGAACAAATCTTATCTTTTAAATCTTTATCTAACAACTAAGTAAGTCGAATGATAGATTCCAGCTCTTCCAATTGAAAGGAAGACTTTTATAATTTAACTATTGTTTATACCAAAAATCGAAGATACGAAGATAACCTAAATATCAAAACTGTTTAATAAAAAAACCAAACCCTGGGTTAATCCTTTGCGGTACCATTTGTACAAATAGATTTTCAAACAACTAAATTTACCAATGGCTTAAACTAGTCATAGCTGTAGATTAATTTATAACCAATTGTTGTCATTATAGAAAAAATTATTTACCAAGATGAATGTACTGTAACTCCAAATGCCAATAAATATTTACACTACAACTGTAAGCTCTGCCTTTTAAAAACAAAAGAATTATAAACAGAGTCTTCATTTTATCAAGCAATTAACTAATACAGTTGCCACAGGCTTCAACTCATAAAACTAAAATGCATTAACGGTTCATAGCCTCAAAAGAGTTATAGTGGCTGAGCAAGAGGCCGAGGAAGTTCCCTTATAGATTAAACATAGCCTAAACAACATGTATAAAACCCTGGAATAGTATTATTCCTACCCTAAACCAAAGAGTCATAGGTGAGTCATAGTCGACCTGCGAAACCCTAAGGGTATCACTAAGGATGACATTACGGACTCATTTCCAAACAAAATAACAATTTACCACAAGTAAATCTAAACACCATAGTAACATTCTACAGGAACCAGTGGTATCACTGTAAACACATTCACGATGAAGAGTACCCCAGGGTTGGGATCGAGGCTTACTTGAGCCTTTCATGCTCACACTTTTCAGCTCTTCTCCTTCAACATTCAACTGTGCAATGCCACGCATTTGTCACCTATCACCAAACAACAAACGTTTAGAGTTGTTTAGAATATAACTTGGTATAATTTTTTTAAAGAAAAGAAGAACGCTTGGAGAATTATTTTCAACTTACCAACTGCTTAACGTTGGGCTCACGATTATGCCGAAGAACCAGAGCTTCAAACATGCTAACACCACGGGAAAACAAGAAGTGACCACTGTTTAAATGTTGAGCCTCGATAAAACAGTTATGGTGAAGAACTAGAGCTTCAAGCTTGCTAACGCCACGACCAAGACTAGATTGAAAACTATAGCAAAGACCCGAGGAGGCTGAGGGCCTGTCAGCCTACTCTTTCCTTCCAAACAAACAACTGATCGAAACCAAGTGAATTTTGAGGGTAAACATTGAATGCATTTGCATAGGGTTTATCACCCAAAACCCTCCACCTTGCGAGCATCGACCACGTGGATTACACTAACATTGAACTTTTTATTTGCTTGATATAGTTTTAACCTGCATGTTAACCTTGCGATTTGTGTATAAGTAATACCATTACCTTTGATAACAATAAACAATTCATTTTTATGCATGATGGATTTTTAGCTAGGTTGTAATGTCATTTAATGCATCGACTTCATGCTTAGGGTAGTTTTGGTTATATTTTGTAGTTAATCTATAGTTGCCAAAATAATAATGATAATTTTAGGGCTTAGGAAGTTCTAGGATTAAGATGGTTAAAGACCATAGTTATAAAACAATGGGAATGTATTCTAGTATTACAAACAACTAAAAGCATGTTGATAATTATATACAATCAATCATATAATTTATTTGTTTAAAACAAATGATCACCCTATCAACTCCGCTTGCTACCTAGGTAGAATAGTCCTTGCTATAGGCCTAAGAATTCTTACACTTCGATAATCTAGACAATAAATAGAGTTTAAAGGATCTTTCCTAACTTACTCATTTAGTCTTCCGAGCCTTAACTTTTTACATCGTAAACCTGGAAGTAAGTTTTTACCTGTGAGTCCTTTACAACCATCAAATCTGCGTTAGCATTGAAAAAGCTAAGTAAGCCTCGGGCTAACCTCAGGACCCCTTCAGTAAGAAAAGAAAATAACCATTAGAATCATACACATTCTTACAAATAAACCAATTATCTAAATTCAATAATTTTTAACTCATTAAATTTTGATAAATAGTTTTATTCAAGACTGAAAATCAATACAGATTGACTACGGTTAGTTGCATGTGAATTATAAGTTACTAAGTAAATTATGTAGCCTTTTAGTTACAGTTAACTAAAGAGTATTAACTCCTAAGTTTTTCTCTTTATGTCTTGTGTTTGTAAACTATTTGTTAACTAGACTAAAGTTAATTATTAAACTAACATTATGGCTATGATTTAGCATTTTATATCACTATTGAGGCCTGGAAATTCGCAGGCAACAACAGCAAGGGATTCTCCCCAGTCAACATTCCCAACTAGCCCGTGACTGTTTGGTGTAGGGAATCTGTCCGGTCTGCGGTCCGACTACCGTAGGTCAAGTAACAAAAATAAAAAGGTTTTACCGGTTGTGGCCCAGTCCACCATGTATATTTTTGTGCTTTTTTTTTAGTTTTAAATATGTCGTGCAAATGCCTATTTGAAATGCAGATTGATTGAGAATGCAAGGAGTGTTCACAATGTGATGCCCAGGTTCTTACCTTTCATCTTAGGCTCTCTTGCATCTAAATCACACACACAGCAAGAAATTAAAACTAACTACCTAACCTATCCCTAGGGAGCAATATTGATGCTTATTAACGAGTAATGTATTTTGTGTACGCATTATAAAAAGAAATCACAGATAGTTGATACTTCTTTCAAACACATGAACATTAAAATATATTTGGACAACTAGATAGCCAATTGCCTATGAACAACATTCATTATTCATAGTGAAAATTTTTCATAAAACAAACTAGAGATCATTCATGTAAGAACATAGGTTCAAAGAGTTAGAATGATCTCACAGTTAATGGACACAAAGTTGAAAACGAAATAGTTCCTCTTCAACAAATCCATCGTATAACATTTGAACATTCCACCAGGCTTTCTCCAACAGGCAAACTGTAATTATTTATTGCAAAAGGAAATAGTTCTTCTTACAATATGTCTTCCAATCTAACTGGGAAAAAGGTCCCTTTCCTCTCTAGATTCTCTATATTTATACAAAAAAAGAAAACTGTTGGGCTACCCACGCAATGACTCTTGGGCTTCCCCAACTCTTCGCCTCCCAAAATTTTCTTTCATTAAGTGTTTATAAAATTTACAAAATATTACAATAAAGTGGACAAAATTCTCATGAGGAGGGTCTTGCTTGACTGTTCAAAAATTTCTTCCATGCTGAAGCCTCTGAATTAATACTTTCAAATTCATAAGGTTCCAGGAATCGAATATTTATTTTGAATTTAGCAGCCTAGTTTCTGATGACTTCTATTCTGGCTGCGCTCAGGCGAAGTTGGTCTTCTAACAACTGCACACTAACTGCGGAATGATCTACCTCATTCCTCAGGGTCTATTCATCTAAAGCTTTAATGTGTTGTATCTTTTGTTCATCTTCATGATACCTTCTTTGTAAAATTTCCAAAAACAGGCCGTGGTCCAGAAAAGTATCCATTCTTTGCTCAGCCTCTACCTGGCATCGATTGTAAGTGATCAAAAGTCTCCTGAAGAATTCTGCACAAGCCCCTTTTGTCTTCTTAATAGCCTTCTTGAGCTCTTCGGCTGTGTTGATGGAAAACTCCAGTAAATCATAGTCTTGCCTTAGGGCTTGTTGATCTTTTGAAGGTAGATCGACAGGGGTTTCTTCATTCGCTTCTAATCTCACTAGCCTTCCTGTCAGGACTTCTAAGATGTCCTGTGATCTGTCAACAAAATATGAACAGGTTTCCAAAATCTCTTCCAGCCGACTGTCCACCTGCAAGACCCTGCTCCTCTCTTCTTCTATGGCCACTTCCAGCTGGTGCATCTTGCTTCTCTATGCTAGGACATGCTCCTTGAACAGTTGAACGCTGACCTGCTGTTCCTTGGCCTCTTCTAGAGCTGCTGTCAATGAGGTAATCTGTTCCTTATGTTCTACATTTTGTCCCTGAGATTGCCTCTCATATTCCTCTAAGGTAGCATTCTGCAGCTCCAACTCCCCTATCCTGCCTAGTAGCTGCTCCTTTTCTACCCTCAATTCTTGATATTCCCGCTGCACTTTCTCCAGACATTCTTGGGTGGTCTCCATAGATCTCTTCTCTATCTGGAGGACCTGAAGCTCAGCTTTTGAAGACTTGATTTCCTTTTGTATGTCCTCAAACTTTCTCTTTAACCTATTATTTTCCTCTCTTTCCTTTCTCAAGGTATCTTTGAGATGGGAAGAGGATTTTTTTGATTGCTCGAGATCAGTCATTATTTTATTTGCATTGTCCTCAGAAGCATGGATCAATGCAGCCCCCGCTCTGATAGTGAACCTGGGGTCTTTGTCTGTCCCGTATACGATAGTTGTATCATTTATCATTTTACCGGACTGCCCCCCAATTTCGACCTTTCTCTTGGTCCTCTTTACTATCCTTTTCCTTTCCTTATCATAAAAGATAGTATTAAAATCTGGTACCTCCTCCCCTTTCTTCTGCTCAAAGAGAATTAGCCTAATGGTGGGGACCATAGCTTGTCCTAGTGTGCTCCCAGTAGTTGACTCAGGGTCTTGAATATCAGGGTTCCCCAAGTCCTGAGCCTGACTGTCTGCTGTGTTAGAAGTTGATTGCTCTGTCACTGTCTGTGTCATCTTTATCTTTTCTGCTTCCTGCTTCTTCAGCTCCTCGTCCATCTTTATTTTTCTTTCTTCTTCTTCACTCTTGGCAGCTTCTTCTGCCTTTGTGGCTGCCTCCTGTGCAACTCTTCTCCTTTGAGCCAGCCTTTCGCCTCCTATGCTAGTCTCCTAGCATCTTCATTTATTTTTCTAGCTTCCTCCTCCTCAGCCTTTGCTTGCTCATCCTGTCCTTTTCCACCTTTGGTGGTGATTTTCTTCTTAAACCTTTTTCTTAAGGCTATCATATTTTGTGCACTGTGGAAAATGGATTCCTCTCTGTCCTAGTGGCTGGTGTATTCAAAATGTACATTTGCCTCTTTACAGTTCTCTGCCACCTTATTTCGGGAATCATTCCTGTGGAAGCGCATTTCCCCAAAATGGAATTTCCCCAACTCTTCCATGAATTCATCGGCTTTCTTCACCCTGGTAAACTTATAGCTTCCCAACCTGAATGGCAAAGGAGGGTAAGCTGCTTTCTTGTGTTCAAAAAGAAAGCTCCCAATGCCATCTGAAAAGACTTGTCTAACTGCCTCTTTGTGGACTACATAGTCAGTGGCATACTTAGGTAGTAGTGAGGGTGCTCTGGAGCATCCAAACATTCTGAAATATAGTCCATCTTCAGTCAAGTAATAGTCTGCATTTTCTTCAATCACCTGCAATGCCTCCTCCGACATGCAGTTGCATTCTTTCAAGAAAATCAGGGTGTACAATGGCATAATGAAATGCTCACAGGATTCCCTATAGTGACTATGGTATTTGTGGGCCCACAGTGGCTTGTATGCTGAGTAGATTGGTGTTCTTTCCCGGTCCCAGATACACCTCAGATTGGGGAAGGGTTGGTTGCACAGTATGCAATCCATCAATATAGAGCTCATATAGAACTTTGATCTCTTCTAGGACACCCCTCCTAATGCTGATGCAATGCAGGCTGAGAGGCTATTGGACACAATGTTGGCCCAGTTGAACACGGTCCCCTGTGTTGCAACATAGAAAATTATAGGCACCCACTCCAATTTGAAGCTTTTACTGTGGGCCCTCCCGAAAATCCTATTCAGCATCAGGGAAATGAACCTATAAGGGGTTCTTAGACTTGCAGTGTCACATTCTCCAATCGGCCTAGTTCTAAAATTCTTGCCAGGCATGAGCATCCTTTTCAATGTCTCGACTAGGTCCATCCTGATGGCTTTCAGCCAATCCTCAGTCAAGTACACCTATGCTTCTGGTAAGTGGTAGGCCAATGCCACATACCCAGGGCTATAAGCAGCATAGCCTTGTTTATCAACATTTTCCAAAATCATGGTGGTTACATCTGCCCTAGGCAGAATCCACCCAATCACCTCTGAGCAGGGAAAGAGCTTAGGTCTGGTAGCAATTTTCATTAATGAAGACCTCTCTATATTGGCATAGATGTTTTCTTTCTCAAAACCTATGTCAGGCACTTCTTGATGCGTAATTAATCTGTAAATTCCCCCCCATTGATATTCGGGTTCTACACCAATTATGCATTTGGTGTCCTCGTAGGTGTATTCGACTCTGGTAACGACTTCGACTTCGGGTTCCTCTTCAAATATGGGAGCCTTCTTCTTCTGACGTTTAGACATATTGAATTCTGAGGAATTTCCCTTGCACTATGCTACGCGACTGGTGGAGGAAAACCGTTGAACTTCCACGGCGGAGCCACCTAGGAGCGAAGGTACCGACAGTGAGAATCTTGGTCTGCTCGAGCAAAAATGACAGCACATAGAAAAGTCCAAAATAACAATAAAATAATAAACCCCTAAACTCCACTATATATACGTCGCGGTCAACATGCAATCGGCAGGAAAAAATAAAGTCATCGGGTGGCAAAAGGCTAAGGGGTCGGTGATCATGTCAATATCACCTCCGAAATGACGGATGATGAAAACGGTGGAGCGCCCACAATGGTGTTGGCAGGAGAAAACAAACTCACATCGGAGCTCGCGAGACTAGGGCTCGGGTCAAAAGATGATTAGAGAGCTGCAACGGGGAACCCATAAAAGAAACGAGTTCCGCAGACCAGCAAAATCGGAGTCAAAAAATAAATATGAATCAAGCGAAAATATTGACCAAGCGGAACAAATAAGTCAAACTATCGGAAGCACAGTTCCTTCTAGAGCCGCAATGGCAGGAGTTGACAAGAACCAAAGACCACCGGCAAGGATCGGAAGAGGATGAAACAACTCTCGGACCACTTCGCAGAACCCCTTCTGCAATAGCAGAAGACGTATAGACAAAGGTTCCAACAGGATTTCAAAAACCAACGCCGATAAAGAAAAATACATCGGAGACCAAAAGCATTTGACTTCGGACTTGATGTTTGGTACTTTTCCGCAATGGCGGATGCACAGACAACTAGACTCCCGATTCAAAGTCCAAAATACTTCCGAGGGCGAGGCAAAAAATAATTCAAACATAAAAACATTTGCCCGCATAAAAGTAGTCTTCATTCAACATCAAGTAAAACCCAAAAACCGAGCAAAACGAATTAAAGGAGGGTCCCAAAAATTTTTGAATTTTGGGAAATTGTTGCAGCTGCAACAATCACATAGAAAATTTTTAATTTTTTGTGACTTTTTCGAGATGTTACACACTCATAACTAAAAGAAGACACACCAAAGATATTTTTATCCTCAATTAGAGGGATATCCCAACCACAAACACTGAAGATGAAGGGATATATAAAAAACGACAATGTCTCGATTCTCATAAACATTGGCAATACCTAACATGAAGGTTATGGTAGCATATGGAAAGAAGATTGAAAATGTGGAAAAATACCACAAGGTTAAATTACAAATGCAAGAGTGTAACCTAGAATCTGACTTCTTTGCAGTTCTATTGGAGGAGTAGACGTTGTACAGGAAATCCAAAGGTTGCAAAATTTGGGTACTTACTTCGCTAACCATCAAGATCACTTCATCAGGTTCAAATGGATAGGAAAAAATTACAAATTGTATAGCTTCCAACCACCCCAAACTCAATTGGTTACATCACATCATATGGAAAGGCTAGTTCAAAAAGGAGCATCTATTTACATAATTCAATGTCAAGATATGGAGTTTCTAACATGTGAAGGAGATGACTACAAACCATTAGAAATACATGAGATAATCCAAAAACACCACAAGGAGTTCCAAGATATTTCGATGGAGCTCCCACCAAACAAGAAGATTGAGCACATAATTGAAGTAGAAATAGGTTGAAAAACCTATAAATATCAAACAATATAGAAATCCACATCACCATAAAACATAGATCTAAAGGTTAACCCAATATTTGTTAAAATGTGGTGTCATTTCAAAGAGCGGAATCCCTTATGCAACTCCAATAGTGCTAGTTCATAAGAAGGATGGATCTTTTAGGTTGTGCATAGATTACAGAGGTATGATTAAGATAACCACTAAGAATAAATTCCTCATCCCTTTCATCGATGAGATGTTGGATGAGCTTCATGGATCTAGGTATTTCTCAAAACTAGACTTGAGATGAAGATAATATCAAATCATGGTTAGACTAGACGAAGTAGAAAAAATTGCTTTCTGTACTCATGAGGGCCATTATGAGTTCAAAGTAATGTCCTTTGGGTTAACTAATTATCTTGCCACTTTTCAAGCTGCAATGAACCAATTGCTCCAGCCATATTTGCATAAGTTCGTATTAGTATTTTTTGATGACATCTTCATATATAGAAAAACTTGGAGAGAGCATATCCGACACTTAGATCAAGTACTCACCATCTTAGAAGAACATCAAATTTTCACAAAAATGTCAAAATGCACTTTTGGAAGAGAAGAAGTGGACTTGGCCATATAATATCGAAGAAAGGAGTCAAAGTTGATCCAAGTAAGATCAAGTCAATCACTGAGTGGCCCAAACTAGATAACATTTCAAAATTAAGAGGATTTATCAGCTTAATGGGATAGTATCAAAGATTTGTGAAGAGTTACGCCCATAGGACTTCCCCTCTAACAAATTTATTGAAGAAAAACTCATTTCGCTGGAATGAAGAGGCCAATTTTTTTTGAATCATTAAAAAACATTATGTCATAACCACCAGTATTAGCAACACCATATTTCACAAAACCATTTGTGGGGTAATGCAATGCTTCAAGATTCAGGATAAGAGCAGTCTTGATGCAATAAGGTCATCCATTAGCATTCGAAAGCCGAAATCTCAATAAGTGAGAGAGTTTGAAGTGCACATATGATAAGAAAATTCGTGCCATTATACATGCTCTAGAAAAATGGCGACAATGCCTTCTAGGGAGCAAAATCTTGATAAGGACAGACCGCATTAGTATTCAATATCTCTTACAACAAAAAACATTGTCAACTGAAAAACATAAATGGATAGAAAAAATTGCTACCTTTGATATGGAGATACTCCATAAGAGAGGAAAGGTCAATGTAGCTGCTAATGCCCTCTCCCAAAAATATGAAGAAGTCAAGGCTTATGCAATTTCGGTTTCAGTGCCAAATTGGTTGGATGAAATCCAAGGTGAATATGCCAAGGACCTAGACACATGTTCCTTAATCAATGATCCTAATCGAGGTCCAAAATTCGAATGGAGGAATTAAATTCTTTGGTATAAAGGAAGGATCTACATAAGCCCAATATCCAATTTTAAGACCAAGGTGTTGATAGAATCTCATGATTCTGTAGCAGCCAAACATGTAGGTTTTTTCAAAACTTATTATAATGCCAGACAATCCTTCTACTAGAAGGGGATGTACGAAGACATTCAAAAGTATGTAGTTGAGTGTTTTGACACCTGTCAAAGAAACAAAAGAGAAAATGTCGTGATTCCAGGGATACTCTACCCACTTCACATTCTCCATGGATTTTATTGAAGGATTACCCTTATCCGAAGGCAAGGACAAAATATTTGTGGTAGTGTACCAATTAACGAAAAATGCACATTTTATGGGTGTTAAGAAAACTAACTCCTCTAAACAAATTGCTGAAGTATTCTGTAAAAATATTTACAAATTACATGGATTTCCAAAAATCATTGTTAGTGACATATATGCCAAATTCACAAGCAATTTTTGGAATGAATTCTGCAAACAAATTGGGATCACTCTTAACATGAGATCATCCTATCATCACCAAACATATGGACAAACATAAGTTGTTAACAAATTTTTGGAAGCCTATCTTCGTAGTTTCGTCACTAACAAGCATAGCAACTAGTTACAATGGTCACATCTTGCAGAATGGTGGTATAACTCCACCTATCATACGTCAACCAAGATAACACCTTTCCAAGCATTATATGGTTATGTGCCTCCCAGATGGAAATAAATCATTCAAGGTGATGCAAAAGTACTTGTGGTAAAAATTCAACTTGAAGAAAATCAGAGATTAATGCAAGTACTCAAGGATAATTTAACTATGGTACAAAATTGTATGAAACAATAAGCATATCAACATAGAACCGAACAAGAGTTTGAAGTTGTAGATTGGGTATTTGTGATATTTCATCCATACAAGCAATTATCACTTAAGCAACAAAGGAATAATAAACTATCTCCCAAGTTTTATGGACCTTGTCAAATTATTCGTAAGATTAGCCCTGTAGCATATGAATTAAAGTTACCATATAACTAGAGAGGATTTCACAACATTTTTCATGTTTCGAATCTAAAAAAATTACTAGGTCAACATAAATTTGCTCAAATGACCCTTCCTACCTTGGATGAAGAACCAAAATCTGTCATCAATATCGGAGAAAGAAGACTACGTTCTCGAGTAATCAAAGTATACCTTATTAAGTGGAAGAATTGTCTATAGGAAGATGCTTCATGGGAAACATAGAAGTTCCTTCAACAATATCCATCATTTACCTGCTTTGAGGACAAATCCTTTTAAAGGAAGAGGGCAATTTTATATACATTAAATAATAAGAAAAACCCAAAAATAATGATTAAAATGTAAAAATATATACAAATAATAATAAATTAAAAAAATATAACTAATTGCTAAGAAAGGTTGTGACTGTACGAACAATCATTGTAGTAAGTTCAATAAGGCTTATATAAGCCTAGGTTCTATTGTAATTTTTATATATATAAAAAATCTTTATTAAAAAAAAGTTTAAACATTTGTTTTCTTTGCTATCTCGAGTTGTTACTCCATACAAATATTGTCTCGACATTATTGTTACCTAGATGTTCTATCACTTCATAGTGATATAGTATCTCAAAGAATATGAAATTTCATATAATTGCTTATCTCCAACTTTCCTTAATATTGTCCCCATTCTAGAATCTTCATTTTTATTTCCATGGAGAATTCTCTACCAAGTTCAATTCTTCCTTGTAAAATCGTATTGCACATAGTGAAATGCTTCATGCTTCCATTAACAACTTCCAAGAAACTTGAAGTTCACCATTTTATTCCCATTCTTTTCACATTAGTTATTGCTTCATATTTTTGCAACTCTTCTAGGAATACATATTACTGATCCTTAGACATGGTTCGCCCATCACCTATATGAACTACACGTTCTCTATCTTGGTCAATTTCTTCTTCCTGCACACAAGGATTCCATGACTTTCTTATTTTAAATCACAATTCATATTCCTTCATTAATTACCTACCTTTCCTGACCTTAGAAGGTTAATGAATTGGGTCCTTATTTTAAGCCTGATTAATGTCGTTATTTATCTTCTGGTCTTTTCAATGTTCCTATTCTTGTCATTTCTACTTAGTTGTGCACAATAACCAATTAAAATGATCATGACTCCCAAAACTCTTCTCTACTTACTGATATCTTCCAAACTCTTACTAATTATTCTCTTATGGAATACAGTACACAACTCTAATAATCAAGAGCTTCCATGGCTCTTTGTTGCAATAGATTTTGCACATATTGATCGTTATAAACACCTTACATGCATTGTTATTCAAGACACCAACAACCATTATTGGTCTCTTTGCTTCCTTATTGATTAACCTTTATTGTACCTTCTCATAAAAAATACTATCATTTTACCAAGCAGTCATCTATACTTAATGAAATCCTGCACTTTTCTAGTTAACAAGCAACTATGGTATGGTTTTTCCCATTCAAATTTGCTTCTATACCATTGTACATGAACCAATATGAAGTAGTTTAAGTTATAAATCCTCATCACATTTTTCATTCTCCTATATCATCCTACAACTTTTTACCAAATTTGAAGATACTTTAGAAGTCACCCACATTGATAACTAGCTTGTTTAATCAAGTCGCGAGGCTTTGTTCTTCTCATTTTTTGAAACAACCAAATGCACATTTCCAAAGGATAATTTCATGCATCTATTGTCCTTTAAATTAAATTTCTAATGACTATACTTATGCTTCGTTATTGCCTTAGAGATATATGTTAGAGATCCTTTAAATTACCATTTTTGCTAATTTGTGCATTTCCATCACTAGTGGGATCAAGCTCAAAGACCAACTTTTGCCACTTGTAGAAGAAAATCCATGGATAATTTTTTTTGTGGTATTAGGAATTGAAAAGACATATGGTTATGAGTACTTAGAAATTTCCAAATCATAGATCTGATACTCTAACCCTTTTTTGTATAAATATGGATATGCTCACTTTGTCATTTATGCTCTTCTTCTAGGCTTGGAATTTTTGGTGAAAACAACTATCGCACAAATGAAGCAAAATTGGTAAACCTTCACTTCAAGAAAATTGTTCACACTATTAAAAATATAAAAATTGAACTAAATGAATTTTTGCAAATAGACATTTTGGGTCACTTTTACTTCCAAGTTTTCCAAGATCACCAAAACTCCTTTTGAAATAGTGTATTTTGGCCTATTTCTACATCTCCACTCCAAACACCTTGGAATATGGACAAATTCTTCATTGGGTATCTCCATGTCTAGACACAATATGCATCACCTAAATTTCATCCTCTACATGACCTTTGTTAATAAGCATGGTCCAGGTATTCAAAAGTAACTAATTCTCCATTTCCAAAAATCTAGAGTTGAATAGGCACATACATCACTCAAGAAATTTTATATTCTTCCTCCCTGCATACTTACCCCTATATTTTCATCAAATTTCTAGTTAATATTCTCCTATTATGGCCAAAACAAGATTTTGGCTCCATAAGTTTTTTCAACCCATCCATTTGTTGATGTAGCAATGGGATCCTACATTTTATCACCTACATCCATCATGTCATCTTCCTTGGCCTCGAAGTTACCCTACCCTGTCATTATGGAACCTTGGATTATCCACTTGGCACAATTCCCGAGAGTAATATAATTGGGGTTATCCCACCTTTGTTGTTCAAATCCTAGTGCACATGCCTTTTCCCGTGTGATCCAGATTAATGGTCTGGATCAATTTCATGAGTTGAACTTGCCGATATTTAACATGACCCTTTTCCTCCAAAATTACAAAAAGCACATTTACACATGGCATGCTCTCATCATTTCAAATCTTGCAATGGGGTTTCATAAACCATAAACTATGGATTTGAAAACCATTTACCACCATTTCCAAAACTGTGCTTTTTAATTATCATGTAATGGGTTCCATCGAAAATGTGGAATTCATCTAACCACTTCATAGGTTGAACCCTACTTATCTTTAACACACACTTTTCCCCCAAACTTGGAATCCACTAGGACACTTCATAGTCACTCGGTCATTTCAAGTTTCCAATACCACTACTTCAGCCTCTGAAACCACATTCCACTCCTCTGAAACTACTTTTCCACTATGACCATCATTATTCGATGTGGCCACTACCTATGCATTCAAACTCCACTTGGAATTTCCACATGTACACCTTGACTCAACGTGTCCCATCCATGTCATACTATTCGGTCCATGTCATGTGTCTATGGTCCATATCAGATGTATGATCTATATCATTTTTCAGGTTTTCTTCATAAATTATAAGTATATATTCCTATTGAACATGTATCCATTATCGGGAATTCAAAAAACATACTTCATCCAGAATTAGGGATTTCATCAAATAATAAATTCCTATAACCTTAGGCCCCAATTTTATTAAATTTTAGTGCATGGCCTTCTAATTTTGACCTCTAGCTAGGCCTTTTAATTCCAAAATGAATTTTCGACCATAGTGTTGATAATGCAAACTTTTGTCAATATAAAAATTGATACATACATACATACATACATACATACATACATACATATATGTCTGTGTGTGTGTGTCTGTGCATGTGTATTTTTTCGAAGGAAATTTCAACTCAAAATGGGTCTCCTAAGGAAAATTAATAAAATAATAGTTAAAATAATAAACTAATATTTATTAATTTTGGAGGAAGAAAAGAAAAAACTACTTTGTTGTTTGTAATTTCGACCTATCTCTCTGTGGTTTTACTCAAATTTCGACCGGGAGAGCTCGTTGGATGCGGAATTAAATTCCGCATCCAACGAGTACCCACTCGACATACTTTTGACGGGCCCCGCTACCCCAAAAACAAGAAATATTTGAAAAAACGTGTTGATGATGTCAAAAGTATGCTAAGTGGGTACTCGTTGGATGCGGAATTTAATTCCGCATCCAACGAGCTCTCCCGGTCAACATTTGAGTAAAAACATAGGGAGATATGTCGAAATACGAACAAAAAAAGTAGTTTTGTTTATGATACATATCCCCAAAATTATATTAAAAAATTGTTTAAGAGGTGCTCCCTTTTTGAATTTAAAGCATTTTAATTGGCTAATACATGATGACATGGAATTCGTATTATTTTTGGAAGGCCCATTTTAAATTGAAATTTCCTCTAATGCCTTGTGGAAAACCCTCTAAGTTCTTCCCATGATTCATGGATGGTAAACAATGTAAGATGTCAACCCGAAATACATATCCTAACCCCAAGGGGACTATGAGAGTCGAACCTGTGACCTTCCCAACTTGGGGAGGAGATATCTCACATTTGGCTCATGATTGCTTGAGCTAACCCTTGGGGCTATACACATATACATATACACATATACATACATTAATACATGTATGTATGCTTGTATGTAGATTTATATATGTATACAACCTCGAGGGTTATATATATGTATGTATGTATGTATGTCAGCGTATGTATGTATGTATGTACATTTTTTAAAAGGTAAATTACTCTAGGAAAACCCCCAAGTACTTCCCCTCATTTCAAGGATGGTACTAGGTTAAATCCTAGATTCTTCAGGGAACAAGGCCATTACAACAATAAACTCATTATGTGATCAACATGTCATTTACAATAATATAAACTAGGTGGAAGAATAACACCATCCCACAACCACTTGGACTAAACCCAATGGACACACACACACACATTTTCATGTAAACATATATGCATACATTCATACATAAATACATATATGTATGTATGTATTTACACATACCCACACACACACAAAAGTTTCCCAGATAGTGTTTTGAAAAAATATAATAAGATGAAAGTTGTTGATGGATTCATGAAATTGAGAATTTTGCTCTATATGGAAAAATGAGCATGCACACACACACATACACATACATATTTTTTTCTAGGAAAATTATCCTGGAGAAAACCCTAGGTGCTTTTCCTCACTTCAAGGATGGTACCTAGGGTAAACCCTAGATTATCCATAGCACAAGGCCATTATACAAATATAATCATGATGATTCAACATGCCATTTACAAGGATAGAATATGGGTGGGGAGGATAAAATTCAATCCTGCAACCAATTAGAGTAAACCCAATTGATAATATATAAACATATGTACAGACATATACATATATTTACACACACACACACACACACATTATATGTGTGTGTGATTACATATGTCATTTCCCCATCCATCATTTTGGTTGTACAAGGGGGTAGTTAAGAAATTACTCAAATGAATTTATGGTTTGATGCCTCCCTATAACATACCCATCTCTAGGGTACATGTTTCACATATACAATTTCTTCTCAATAGAGCTATAATTCATGCATAGGTGCATAAATATAAAACATAGTGTTAGGTCTAGCACATGGTTTCTTATAGCCCATGGTATTCTCCTATGGTATTACATGTAAAGAAGGATTTATAAGGCTTAAGGAGGCTCCATTGTAGAGTGTCATGGAGGTGAGCGGTGGCTAGATCACTTGGCTCGGCTTGAATGGTTTAGGTCAAGGGAGATAATCAATCTATTATGGTGTTTTTTCCCGGTTTTGGGTTTTTCACGTAAACATTTGTGTCTATATTTAATGGTTTCTTGTTCTTATTATTTTCTCGCATGTTATTATTATTAATGCTCGTTTAAATCCTAAGAAGTAGTATCAGAGCCATGGCTTGACATATAGTTGCGCTCATTGTGTTGTACCTAGTTTTTTGAATTAATTGTGGGGTGCATGTTCGGTGGTACCTGACACCCTAACAATATTTTTTTTGGTTCCTAGTTAGATTATACTTTCCTCGGGTATTAGAAGCACAAGGTGTCCCTCTTATTCCTAGGGAAGGGATGTTGGATCAAGTGTGGAATGAACCATTGGGTAGGTACTAGAGTGGAAGGTGTACTCATAGCCTAACTTTATGTGGAATCAGAGAGGTTGTTGAGTCTTTGATTGGGGGATAAATGTCAGATGGTTTAATCTCAGTTGCGAGACCATGATTGATGAGCCATGTATGTGAAGATAATTCCTAGAGAACCAACAGTTGCAGCGGTTGAGGACCCATGTAATCCGGTAGACGGATTCCTCTTTATATGGATGTCAATGACAGGGTTAAATGCATGTACAAAAAGAGCATGGCATAAAATGAACAAGTAGACAGGCAAGAAAGCGAGAATGGAAAAGCGAGAGGATGAAGAAACAAATGGTGATGGTACAGTCACCATGAAGACACATGAAAAAAAAAACTATGCAGTTGTTTGCATGTAAATGGGCATATGGATGTAATGCTTGGTAAGGCATGCATACCCATGGTAACTTACTGGTAGAGTCGGGAGATAAACCTAGGTCATAGGGGGCTGTATGTGAGATTCCTTGCTAAAAATTTGAGGGGGTTTGGTGATTACTCCAAGTCAAGTTTAAAGGGGATATTGTTAGGGTTAACCTTGACTCGAGAATGAGTCAAAGGTAGTTTAGGTCTAGCACATGGTTTCTTGTAGCCCATGTTATTTTCCATGGTATTGTCCCATGGTATTACATGTAAATAAAGATTTATAAGGCTTAAGGAGGCTCCATTGAAAAGTGGCCTCGAGGTGAGTGGTGGCTAGCTCACTTGTCATGGCTTGACTAATTTAGGTCAAGGGAGATAATAGATCTATTATGGTGGTTTTTCCTAATTTTGGGTTTTCCATGTAAACATTGTGTGTCTATCTTTAATGGTTGCTTGTGCTTATTATTTTCTCGCATGTTATTATTATTAATGCTTCTTTAAATACTAAGACATAGTGGATTCGATAAAAAAATTCATATAAACATCGTGAATAAGTAACCATATTCATAATTAGAGAGCAAATATAACTTTGCACATTTGTAAACAACAAGAGTATTTATGTTTTTACCGAACCATAGTTATGAGTTGCTGATACACGTAACATTTCTATCTCATGAATTATTGTAATTTATGTGTGTGAGTTTAAGTAGAATTTATATCCTATGGAATATTTTAATTTATGTGTTTGTAGTTTTAAAAGAAAATTTGAGATGCATATACCATTTTAACTTCAAACAAACATATGAAGTGTATTTTAATCTAATACATGCATTTAATACATATTACCACATCAATGCATACATAAATGTAAATATTATTAATGCACTAAATTATGATAGCCACCAAAAATAAGCATTCATAGTATCTTTCGTAAAATAAAATATCTACAAAGTTTTAACAATGGATGTTTGCATGTGTATTTTTCTATTTAATATTAATGCAATACATTTTTACAAACAGAGCACACTAATGCACTTACTTCTTTCAGGCACACCAAAATCCAAACAAATCCATTGAAAAAATGAGTGAGAAATTTCATTTTCTAAAAGTGAGTTTATAGTAGAAACCTTGTTACTATTTCATTCTTTTACTAAAATTTTGAGAGAGACTTATGCAAGAAAGTTTTACCAAGGATTACTTTTGAGTGTCCATATTTTTTTAAGACCCAAATTTGTAAAGGATTGTGGGTCACATACAACTTTATAGATGATAAATTTTAGGTCTAAATTCTTATTATTCATCTAAATTTTTTTCTTAATTTTTGAAAAATCATTACTTCTTTTGTTCCTGTAAATATTTAAAATGCATTTTGATGAAAATAAATGGGTTGCGTAGTTGCCTTCAATATTGCAAACCCTAACGTTCTTTTTGTTTCCCTTGTGTTTTATGTGGCTTATAAGTTTAGTATTAGAATTTTACACTTTCAACTATTTCACAGAAACTTTTTTTTTCTAGGAACTAAATATTTAATGGCTTTATGTATCTATATACGAGGCAATGGGCATATATTGTATTGGGAACAAATGCTTGTTTAGATGCAGGTCTTATTAATAAAAGTTCATTAGTTTGATAGTGAAATATGTATAGATAATATGCATCGTGTTCTTATTAATGTATAACGCACCACTAATTATTAATATCAGCATTCATTTATTGGTGCATATACATATTTATGATGCAACAATATATATTATTATATAA
>LPNX011076934.1:1381255-1396345 GCA_001517045.1 Pseudotsuga menziesii
TAAGACACGACTACAAGAATAAAATGGTTGATAAAGTTTTTTGTGGTTATAACTTGTGTTTTCCTCACTTAAGATTTCATATTTGTTGCGATATTTATATTTTATAATTAATTTACACTCATCCTTGGATGTCTTCTAACATATGCTAACATACATGGAAGATCCATTTGAAGAATTGTTTGACACTGGTTTTAAGTATTGGGTTGTGAGTATATGTTGTAATATCAAACATTGATTGTGCAATTTGTATTTTGTTACGTTTTTTTTTAACTTCCCTCATTTTTACAATTAATGGGAGGACAAGAAGCCTTTAAATTAATTATATCTATGCTTTGTCATGGCGCATTACATGAAACAAAATGTTATCACTAAGAATTTTTCCTTGGTTGTAAAAGAAAGTCTCCAAGGCAACCTCAAACCAATCTTTAGGAATGAAATTGACCTTTTCAATCCAAATAGGGCTCCCTTTATGAATATGTTGTCCAAAGGTCACTCAACGACAACTCATGTATTTAAAACAATGGCCAGATCTACTGATGATTAATTTTTCTTGTGAATTTTTGGCAGGACAGAGAGAAGACCAACCATTGGGCATGGAGTCATAAACTGAACTTTTTAAAGCTTCCAAGGTACTGGTATGAGAGCAAAGAAATTACAGAGGCAAGGTAGGTGATACTTTCTCATACAACTTAATTTTTAAGTATGGGGTAGGAAAAAAGAAAGTAGTCCATCAAAAAAGAGCGTTGTAGATGAATTCTATCATGATTTTAGAGGAAAATGGTGAAAATATCTTAATGTGATAAAATTAGAGCATCGAAGATGAATTTTAATTCATTTGCTTTCATTCAAATATTGAATATAACACACTAAATGAACACTAAAAGGAAAACATTCATTCAAAAAGAATAAAAACTGAAAAAATACCAACACAAGAATCTCTGACATTCGATTTGCTTCAAGTACTTTTGACCTTGAGAACTTTGATTCAAATAAGAAAAATATTTACATACTCAAAGTCTCTCCTCTCTAAATTCCCAACCCCTATTATATTGCAAATGATGGTTTACATAACCAATACAACAATTTGATGATTACTAACTTCTAGAAGAGAAAAATAATTAATATTTCTAAAAATAAAACAAATATGGAACATGTTGCAATGTGTCACAAATGTTGAAAAATATTGGAGCTTATTGATAAGTGGATCTTTGCTACTTGTTGATTCTAATACCCTCGAAATTTACAATTGAAATCTTGTCCTAATTTTGTTCCTTCAAATTTGCAAACAATCTTTTGCCTTCCAGGCTTGAAATTTATATCTTCTACCCACTAACTTTGCAAATGGTTTAGAAATCATTGATTTCTTGTCACTTATTAATTTTCACAAATACCAATTTTTAAATATTTAAGAATAATATATTTTGATAAAAATATTTCCCAAATATTTCTTCAACCTGTAAAATTATATTTCTATATTTTCATAAAAATAATTTTCATTTTATTTGTTTATAAATTTTATAAATAAAATTCAAAACAAATTCCATAAATAATTCATTACCATGTAAACCATTCACTCTTTCTGAATGCCATGTCTCGTTTTGATTTGATTTTATATATTTAGGAATAAATAAAATTCATAAATGATTTACATTTTTTTTGCAATAACCATCTACTAGTTTCTTCCCATGGTTTTGGAACTAAAGAGTTCGGGGAAGGTGGATTAAGGAGCAACCAAGGTTATAAACATAAGGAAAATAAAAATATTAACATAATTTCAGAGCTCGAGGAAAGTGGTTTAATTATGACCTCTTTTGGTAGCGGACTCCACGAGAAGGTTCCATGTGGTAAGCGGTTTCAAAATATTAACCCTCGAGCTATTTGATTTGAATCAACAGAATAAATAATGGTCGTTCATCTCCCGTTTTGACCTTTCCAAAATTCAACTTGGGATTTGTGCCAAGACAGTAATTAAATCTGAATTATTCCTGGATTTTAAATATTTAATATAAAATATTTGTATTAATAATAACCTTTTTCATTATTTTCATTATTGGTAAGGACTTGGGCATATGGGGCTCATAATATGACTTTGTGGGTAGGGTAGGTGGGTTTAAGCTTAGACTAATAAATGAAAGGAATAACGAGATAAAGCTTAAGTAGTGGAGGACATGACTACTTTGGAAAATTTAGCTAAATGAAGGCTTAAGGTGATGTAAACTTGACTGAGCAGACATAAAAATGACACAAGAACAAGGAGCATTGGCGAGGTTGATGTAGAATTGGAAAGAGATCAAATTTTAAATTTTATACGTGACAACACAAAGTATGGAGTGAAGCCAACATAAGGGTTGTAGAAATATGACATGAGGCATGGTTTTGAAAGAATGTGTGTTATTTATGAATCACTTATTGTCGTGGTACTTTTTTTTTATTGACATAATCATGCATATTATATTATAAACATAGATATAATCATTACACTTTACTTCTATGTTTGTAAATGGAACATGAAGAGGAGGAACAAAATCAAGCTAATAAGACAATCAACCAATTAATCCAAGTACAATATCACCCTTAAGTGAGGAAGAAATGAGACATGTAAGAAACTCAACCAATGATAGTAGTTTGACTAAAGAATGATGATCAATATAATTAAATGTTAATGCAAGTTGTATGTTTTGAAATGTTTGTTTGTGAAAATAAAATAATTTGTTTAGTGTACTTGACACATTGTCCCAATTAGATGACCACATGTTAGTAATAAGTGTAACAACTACAAATTGACATTTTCATTATTATGGACATTTATGTTGTCTCCTATTGCATGGAAATGGGTCTCTTATTCATATATAATAAATTGTTTTTCTTATTCTATTGGATTGTCCAATGTTGTAAAGTGTTGCATTACTTATTAAATATAAGGACGATTATATATTACAATGAAAATATTTGTAATACGATGGTATAACATATTACTACAATCATTATACTCATATGCAATAATTAAACTTAAAATATCAATATTATTATAAAAAAAATTGATTGTTTAATGATTAATTTGAATAAAAAAAAAACAATTAATCAAAATATAGACATATCGATGCATTTTATTTTTCTGAACTCACTAAGCGGTGTGGGGTATACATAAATCATTAACGATGCTTTTTATGCAGTGAGGCATTACACATGTGCTTTGTAACAGGTAAACCACATCGATGCTCTAAATTGTTATCAACACATCGTAATATCGACGCTCAAGTATGAATCGACACCAATGTTTTATATAAAACATTCACACTAGTGCACTTAAATATAATCAATGCATCAAATTCTATAGAAACTAACAATCCAACTAGTCGAAAAGTCTATCCTAAATGTTCTCATAGGTGTCCCACCTCCTAGGCAAACCATCAACTCATTCCATCAAAACACCTTAGGATCCCTAGGCATTAGAAGTGGAGTAGAAATTTGGGGCACTTGGATGGAACCCTCTCCAAAGAGAAAGTACAAAATATGGAATCATATCCAAACTACTTTTGCTTCCTAGTTTTACACAAGGTCAATTGGTCTTTCATGTTAACCACAATAATTGAACACTAGTCAAATAATGCAGGTTGAAGACATTCCAATGCATAGCACATACACAATTGAGAATCCAAGTTCTCTATAGTCGATCTTGATACTCTTGTGATGGTAAATAAGAGGGCCTTCAAGGTTAGATCCAAAACCTTCCTAATTGGTACATGGTTCTTACTCTTTTGTGTTCTAGGTCCATAGTATGTCGGGATGTATTCATTAATTGTCAAAGTTCCATTTTCTCTACCTTCTTCCTTCAAAACTATCGACGCACCTCACTATGATATCCCTCTCAATAAGTATATGGCATCGACATCTTGGTGTTGTATCTTGTGACCAACTCTAAAAAATTGCTCATCAAGATCATAATACTCAATTGGATTTTACAATAGTGAACCTTGTTTTCTCATCTTGGTTCATTGAAAGAATTTCAGGAGCTCATAGTCTTGCAAGGCATGTCACATTGGTTGATGTATTTAGATAGATAAATACGCTTCTTCATGCTATCAATCTTTCAACTATATCATTTTGAATGGCCCTGCAAAAAAATCATAAACAACCTAGGTTTATTTTCATTGAGATTTTTTCTTTACTTTTTGTCCTTTGCATGGAGTTGTGACTGTTCCCTATAATAGTTGTAGTCAACCATAGTTATTGTACACAATAAACATGAATAGGGCCATATCCTTGTGATTGTTAGGTTCAAAACCCACGATTGTAAAAATGAGGTTTCACACCCACTAACAAATTAAAAAAATAAAAAAATTCACCAATGAAAATGCAAAGGAGAGTGAGAGGGACTAGCTTGTCCTGACGAATTGTGATTTTGACGAATGAACCTCCTACAATGAAATATTGAATTTTGATAGGGTACAAGTTTCCACAAAAAATCCTCCAATTTACCAAGGCAAAATGGTAAAATGACTCCTAATTCTCCCATTTAACTCATTGTGTACCCCATTTTCACCATTTTAATGACCTTTTGGTGGACCTTTTACAAAAAGAAAAACCTTTGAAACACCACATATTTCATTCAATTATTATTTTCAAATCATTTTTTTTCTACTGATCTTTCTTGATCATGTGTAGGTTAACATGTATAAGTTTCTTTGCATTGTTTTTAAGGTGTTGTTCAAGTAATGTTGTTTAAAACTAGCATATAGTGATATGTTTTTACTATATGAATGCCACCTTTAACCTAAAATCGTGTTGGAATGATGCCTTATAGTCAATCTTTTTCAATAATGATTTTGTCACCCACTTTTTTCATTTCTGCAACTTAGTTGGTAGTGCCTACCCCACATAGGCTTCCCTAGTTAGCATCTCCTTTGCCATTAATTTTTGGTGTCCATGCTATGAGTTTTATAAAAGTTGTAGGACTTAGATCGATCCACTCATGCTTGTTTCCCATTTTTTTTTGGCTATTACCCAAGGGGTTCCCATCATTTTTTCCATTTACAATAGGTTGTGATTTTAACAAATTGTGCATCTATGCAAATTTCTTTGTCATGGTTTACTAATTTATGCTTATATCCATTGCCATCATTTTCCCACTCGCCAATGGATTCAATAGTTTCTATTCATTAACATCATATCCATAGGTATAAACCCATTAATAAGTTTATACAACTTTCCCATTACGTTTTCTACAATTGTTTTTGCATATGATTTCCTCATGTGCATGGAATGTAGATGCATGATTTTACACCACTCATCCATTCACCTATACTTTACTCTATTTCACACTAAAAAACATTAAAAAAACATCAAAAAAATATAAAAAATCAAGAGTCAAGTCTATAACAATTTCAACCTCTATTATTTATGTTTCCCTTCAACATGGCACCTATTTGTGTCTAGTATCTTACAACTAGGTATAGTATTTCCTGAGGATTTGTTCATCCAATCACTATGGAGAAACCATTTAATACCTCTTTCATGGATGGTTTATATCATTTGTCTCTATTTAGCATGAATTTCTTCCCATGTTATGATTTTTCCATGTTCATGTTCAAGGAAAGTTAATCATCGCGTGTTGTGTTGGCCATTCCTCATATTTGTTTATTATTCATTCCATCCTTCCTGGTGTCAAGATATATTATGTGGTTTGTTATCTTCACTTTGGACATTTAACTTAGTTACCTATCTTGTGTTAGTTGCTAATAGATACTCCAATACTCTCCTTCTAACAAACCTCTTCCTATTGAATTCAACTCATTATTTGGAAGCAAGTTCAAGGACCTTTTATACTACCTTGGGGCTTGTAAGCATCAATGGAAAGTTCCCTCAAATTTGACAAAAGGAATACATCATTGAACCCTACTTGGTTGATTCAATCAAGTGTTTGACACTAATTCATTTGCTCATATTTTATGTACTTAGTACCTCAACGCCCATTATCATCTTTGGCAATACATTAGTGACTGGGAACCTGATATTGTTTCTTATATTTGACGTTTGATCATTTATTCACATAGTTGAGGCTCATTTTAATTTGGTTTGGGTTGAATACCTTGGGCTAATATAATATCATATGTCGACTTTGTCACCTAAGTTTCACTTTATGCACCATTGTATGAATCGTGAGTACAATGGAGAAACAATTGATGTTTTTCCTAGTTCTTGGTATTTTCTTGATATACATTGAGATGTATATCCACTTTGTATGTGCTTGTGGCTACACTATTTTTTTGAAATGGATCCACTATGTATTTTATGTGGTGATTTGGTCACACTTTCATATTTCAGGGATCCATAGTGTATTTGGTTTGATGGCCATGATCATTTAACAACTAAGCATGGGTATTCCATGATCAAGGAAGATGTTCATCAAATATGTTGGTTGTTTGTAAGAATTTTTGTGTCCATGGTCTCTGAAACTCCTCATTAGCTCATTCATCAACATCCTCTGTTTGTAAAGCATTTCAACCATCGATATCTATTCCGACTTCATACATTAGCGTGGATTTTTTATATGGATATTTGAGACTCTTAGTCAATTATATATGGATATTTGACACCCTCAGTAAAAACTAATTGAAGATAGGAAAACTACATGCTAATTTGAAGTTATTGCATGTAATTGATTACCACTAGGAAATGCTTTTCCTTCAAGAAAAGTGCAAGCCTCATAGCTTTTCTAAAGGAAAAATATGGTTGAGCACACTCGTTTCATGATAAAAGAACAACATTAGATCAAATCCATAGAGAAGGAAAGAAATGTCAAAATAAAAAAGGAATGAGTGAAATACACGCATCCTTTGAAAATGTACAACATTCCTTCACCCTAACCTAGCACTCATCATCTTCTTGGCTTAGAAATAGAAGATCTATGGTTGAGAGGAAGACAAACAAAATGATTGAAAATGCCTAAACTTTGGATAAATCAAGAGTAGATGGTGAAAATAGTCCTTGCATGTGTTTCCATTCACTAATAGAAAAAGAGAAATATATGACTAAAACACTACTAAAAATTGCATATAAATGACTAATTTTAGTTACGTGACTAATAGTAGTTTATTGCCAGTCACTTATAAAGCAACGGAATTTATGACTACAAAAAAATAGTCATTTATTTGGTGTTCTAATTTGCTAGAATTATATTTAGTAGTTTACTCCGTCATTGATTGTTGTTAATTGGTCGTTTATTTAAAATTTGTAGTCATTGATTGTCATCTACAAGTAGTATATTTAGTAATTTTTATTCACTAATTTTCATCAATTGACAGTATATTTAGGTATTTTTATTCACTAATTTCCATCATTTGGTAGTATATTTAGTCATTTTAATGATTAATTATAACTGATAGTATATTTAATAATTTGTATTCACTAGTTTTTATCAGTTGGTGGTATATTTAGTCATTTTAATCATTAATTGTCATCAATTGATAGTATATTTAATCATTTTTAGTCATTAATTATTGTTAATCGGTAGCATATTTAGTCATTAATTGTTGTCAAATAGTAATATATTTAATTGTTTTTAGTCATTAATTGTCGTCAACTGATAGTATATTTAATTTTTTAGTCATCAATCAATAGTATATTAATATGTTGTTTATCAAGTGCATAATCATTATATTTAATGTAGTGGGGATTTCTCCCCTACTATGTGCAAAAGCACCTACCCTAGATCATCCATATCTAAGGGTAGAGTTCATGGTGCAAGGTATTTCTCGACCTTGACTTATAAAAAGAAATAAAAACAATTTTATATTTTCAACTGATGCAATAAAACAACAAAAATACCTTTAAATTGGGCCACCACAACTATTTGAGGAAATGGTCCGTAGGCTCTCACGATTCTGGTCTTTGTTGATCTCCAACAAGGGGTTTTCACCAGGAAAGGGATCAAGGGTTACATAGAGAGAACTCGACCTGAAACGTGGGATAGATGGAAAAAGGTGTGGGAATTATTGGGGAATCAAAAGTGTGACTGAAAATTGGGAAAACAGTGAAAAGTCTAAAAGTTTTTGTAGGGAGACCTTCACAATGTATTTATAGGATGATCCGAGATTTTATTACCCATGGTATTTCATTGTGCATGGTATTTATCCATGGTTTTTGAACCATTCTCATTTTAGGAGTTTTTGGTCCTTTTTGGAGAGAGTGAGGTTATGTTGCAATTAATGATCAACTTCCCTGTATTTATGGGGGAAGGAATAATAATGCTTTGGACCAATTTTGGTGCAATTTATTTGTGAAGGTAAAAAAATGGAGGAAATAATGGTGGGATTATGATGTATAATTATGGTTTGGACCATAGAGAGCTATGTGGATAATTTTTGGTGTTAATAGATTCCCCCCTGATGTGTGAGGGAAGGAGCTCATCGTATGACCGATAGACATCATAGGATCAAGGGAGATATGATGACAACAGCGGAGAAAACATAGGGAACCATTGAGGAGTTAGAGTTTCCTCATTCGAATTGTAATGGATTTTGATTTGTATTACTTCTAAAAAATGGATGAGGTACATATAATCTCATACGTATATATGGACGAGGCAAGCATACCCATGCTCGTATTAATGTCTCAATATACAAATGGGGATCAAGGATCAAATACTGGGAGCCAATCAATACATACAATTGGAAGTACATAATGGTGGCCTCAATGGGAGGATGAATACAAATACTGATATGAAGAACTAGTACATAGAAACAATGGCATTCTCTTGGAATGCAATATCACAACAACTAATGCTTTGTTGAATATGAAGGTGTGCACAACTAGATGGACTCATTGAATGAGAGTCAAAATCTCCGAGGTACAATAAATGACATCAAATACTGTAGATACACGGAAGCATGATACTAAGCGGCTTTCGAACACTTTCACCAATGCAACTTGGATATCACAAGGGACACAAAACTGTATGAGTCCCAAATATAATCACCAATGTGCTAGAGTCGAGTGACAACCGGGGTCTTTGACCAAATAATGAATGAACCAATACCCTGTATGAATCTCAATGGCGCGATAATGTAGTTGAAGTCGAGCATGTCAGACACAAACAACCAAAAAGGCACTAAGGACTCCTTTCAAGTGGTCCAAGAAACTCATCAATGAGGTGGATGAAACTAGGATATAAGGACCTCTAGGTTTGTTCTCTGGAATAGATGTGTTGACATCGACAGAGGGAGACCTGCAACTACCAAGGAAACGAGGTTTCCTTGATAGAAGCATGAGGGGGGAAACCAGAGATATGTTATAATAATGGGATTGAGACATTGAATGGGGAACAGAGGTAGGGGAGTACGGGGGACTCAAACTTCCTTTGTTCAAAGTATAATGGTAGGGATTGCCTGGAAGCAGATGATAGTGACTCATGGGGAGGGAATCATAGCCGTGGAATCGGGGAGATGACTACAATGGGAGATACTTGGGGAAGTAACTGGATAAGTGATATCTGGGGGATCCAAGGGAGACTCATTGCAGAGTACTCTAAATAAAGGTGACCCAATGGGGGGAATTTTTCCATAATGTGAGACTATATGAACAATATGTGGGAAACAAAAGGAACCGTTTCGGACTTCTTCATAGTTTAAGGAGCTCGAAGAAGGGATAGAAGTATGCTCAGTATGATACTATCTCATAAATTTTTGTCTAGCCCAAGACGATAAATGCTTGATGGTGTTTTCATATTTAGAGGGTCTGAAAAAAGGAAGAAGACTCCAATGGGGTCTCTTTTTCATACAGTAGTCTCCTAAGTCTGAAAAGGGATAAATGTGTACAAAGGAGAGCTCTCCCAACTGACTTATTTTTCGTAGGTAGTCCAACCAGGACGAAAAAGATTAAACCTATACTAATTGGACGGTTATTCAAATAATTTTACGAGCATGAACGAAACCAAGTTTTCTTGGTGATCTTTTCTTTATGAGAGGGCTAGAAAAGAGCTTAAATACAACCCATGGTGAGTTGTTTCATAAGTTACGGTCCCAATGTCCAAAAAAGCATAAAAGGATACAAGGGGAACCATTCCTAGATGGAAGGTAGTAGGGGTGTCCTTTTCTTTAAATAGTATACATAGTTCGAAAAAGAGGATAAACAAATCCACATGGACGCCCCTTCAAATAATTTTTTTGAGCGTGAAAAGAGGCAAGCGTGGTTGGCAATCTTTTCATTCTTTAAGGAGTCAGAAAATAGCTTAACAAAAACTCTGTAATGGTGAGTTAAGAAAGGAGGAAGTGTTCAATGTACGGAAGAGGTGATGTTGGGATCAACTGAAAAGGGTAAAAAATAACAGTGGAACATTGGTGGGGCCTCCTTGCGGGACGAAGGGTGGTGGTATTATAAGAGAAAGTTTGTAGTATGGATGGAGCAGAGGGCTTGTGAAAATGCCAATACAAAAGGGGATTGAGTTTCCTGGTGGCACACAAATTGAGGTAACTCTAGGAAATGGCCTAAAAAATGATAGGGAGAGCATGAGACAAGATTCCCATAGGTGGAAAGAGGGGGAAAAATCAAGCTTGACGATGTGAATGGCTTGAAAAATGGACGTCGGATGACTCTGTGGTGCATAGAAGAAGGAGTTGACCAAATGAAGGTCTATAAACAAAGGGGGACCACGTGAAACATGCCATTTTCATTGTTCAATGTTAGGTTGGAGTGGAGGTCCCCAGATAAACGTTGTTGAGGGGAACCTACTATGGGTGGGCCTATATGTATCTGACAACGGTTCGACATGGGTTGAACCAGGCTAGTCTGGCAAATGGGGATTTTGTTTCCCATCCTTTTTGTGCTCATTCTTCTTTGAGCGGTTGTCAACACTACAACCGCATCTAGCAATGCACGATGGAGGACCACACGAGCCTTGAATGAGGTGGTGGTGTGAGATAATGATCAGTGAGGGAGGTGGCTTGGTAGTTTGTTTATTTACCCCAGATATTTTTGCATAGTGGTGGAAACTTTCTATCCTTATAGAGGACTATCCATACGGAGGCATGGACTACTGCGGAGATCTGGAGATGCCTCGACCTCCTTGATAGGTCTAAAGACCTGATTGTACGTATACATGACTCTTTGTGGTTTCATTCATATATAGTTTACTAGCATAGTGGTAGATATATCATACATGTTATGGATACTAATGACATACTGTGTGCATGTGCACACGTGGGACCACACCCTGCAGTGGGGTACCAACAGCATAGGGGCAGGGTGGAGGGGTTAGATCCACCCACTAATGAGAAGAGGAGGCAACAAAGTGCTATGTTAGACTCACTACGGTTGGACGTGGATTAATTATTGGAGGGGGTCACCAACGATGGTTGGTAGTACTTAAACAATAATCTGATCGCCGCATGATACAAAGCTCCTCCGTAGTGGATATCTCTGATGAGGTGGATCAAGGTTGTTGTTGAGTATGTCGGGGTGACGAAAAAGGGGACCCGTCAATGGAGGAGGAGATATCGGATGAGGAGGAGGAAATTGAAGAGGACACAAAGTTAGAGGAGGATGACTCAGACTAGCAGCTTGTGATGTTGCCTCCCAATTCATTTGAGCATGGGGAATTTTATATGATGTGTATGATCAGACAAGAAAACCCGTGCAATTTCTCTTTTTGTACTGAACATGATGATATGATATGAATGCACATGGATGAATATTTTTGTATTTTTATGAGTCTCTTATTATGATGATGACTATGCATATATGATGTATATTACATATGTATGCATGACTATGTGATGATGCATGATGCATTTGATTTCCTATATATGATGATTGATGTGCCACTCTAGAATGTCGTTAGCCATTTGGTATGCTACACTATTGAGACTTATGGGAACATGCATGAATGAAATAGATTCTAAATGTCTAACCAAGTGTCTAGTGTGCAAGAAATTTCTAAAGAGATAGGGATTGCGTACCCGGTAGTAGTTATTCAATTGGGCGACAAACAGTTTGGAATCTAAGAAGACATTAAGGAGATGAATACCTAAGTGAAGGGCGATGATCAGGATACCATCGAAACTGTTGTAATCATACTAGTTGTTGGTATCAATACCAACACACATTCCATCGATATGGATCAACTCATGTAACAGGGAACAAATGACCCACACAACCAAGGAAAGATTAGGGGACCATATACTTGCACCATCAACAAAACCAACATAGGAGGGCAAGGTAGGATCCATTTGGGACAACCAAGGAAACAAAATCTGAGACTCTTGGTAAAAAAGGTGAATTATTAGGTATAATCTTGATGGAAAGGAGGAGTGATGGAATCTAGCATTCAATGGAAGAACATTGTCAGTTTTACTCGATGTTCAGTAGGCCCAGAGGGTGGAAAAGAGTAAGTGGTGTTAGTTAGTCTTGTGTTTGTCCACCATTCGTTAAAGCATGGTTTTGAAGATCTTGTTGACAACCTCAACTTAGCCATTACCTTGAGGATAATAAGAAGAGGAATCCTGGTGTTCAAACATCAACATAGCAGAGAGCCATGTCCAAACAACATCCTCGAAGTGAGAATCGTGGTCTAAGATGATTTGGAGGGGGACACCGAAATGAGTGATAACGTGGTTAAATAAGAAGAAGTAATAAAGTAACCAACGACCACAATGATGTATTTATGGATGTCAAATGAAGGAGGGTTGCAGGTCATGAACTCAATCTCCCATTTATAGAAGGGACCGACTGTGAAAACATGATACAGTGGCGTAGGAGGTGTCGTTGCCTTTGGGGAAAAGAGTTGGAAATTGCGGTATTGTTTAACTACATGAATGCAATTGAAAAATATGGTGGGCCAGTAATGACCGGTACAGAGGATCTTCTGAGAAGTAGCCAAACCAGAGAGGTGTCCACCATAGGATCCACTATGATAGTCATTCAAGAATTGTTCAAATTCATCATGGGTGAGGAAATGGTGTAGTATTGTGTCCACACCACGACGATACAAGACATCATTGATAAGGAGATAAAGAGTAGCTTGGTTCCAGATTTTGCAGCTATCTTTGTGGCTTAAATGGGGCCCAAATTTGTGTGTGCGCAAGTAAAGGAGGACCCCCCCATACCATGGGTCTTCCATAGAGATGACAAATAATAATTCATCAGGGAGATTATTTGTGATAGGGGGCGAGGTAGACGACGATGGGAAGAATTCCATCAAGGAATCTAATGCCAAAGATTTGGTGCTTTTGGGTGTGACAAATTCTAAGTCGTACTCTTGGAGAATGACAATCCACTTGGAAGCATGACCTTGGACAAGGCTGCAACTCAAGAGATAATTCATGGGATTGGAATTAGCCATGACTCAAGTTTGTCTCATGAGAATGTAATGACGTAACTTCTGCATCGAAAAGACGACTACTAATTCCATTTTATCTTCGTGGGAGTAACGTAAATTTGGTCCAATTTTTTTTTGACTCACATAATAGATCACGTGCTATTGAACTAAATATTTAATGGCTTTATGTATCTATATACGAGGCAATGGGCATATATTGTATTGGGAACAAATGCTTGTTTAGATGCAGGTCTTATTAATAAAAGTTCATTAGTTTGATAGTGAAATATGTATAGATAATATGCATCGTTTTCTTATTAATGTATAACGCACCACTAATTATTAATATCAGCATTCATTTATTGGTGCATATACATATTTATGATGCAACAATATATATTATTATATAATGTGTATTGATTCAAATTAAAATATTTTTAGCTTGAAATTATTTACTTTATTTGTAAAACATATTTTATAGTTTCTCTACTTTATGATGTAAAGTATTTATTGATATACAATATTTGATAGAAGTTTAAGGAAATTTTTTTGTTGGAGTACATCTCAAAAAGAGATTAAGGTAAGTTCTTTGAAATTTTAGTATAAATTTGATATATTTGTAGTATATTGTAAACTTAAATGATACGTATTTGAAGAAACTTGATAAGATTATTTTCAATATAAATTGAAAGGAGCATAAAACTTTAATGGAAATGTTGCAAAGATATNTATTATATTGTAAACTTAAATGATACGTATTTGAAGAAACTTGATAAGATTATTTTCAATATAAATTGAAAGGAGCATAAAACTTTAATGGAAATGTTGCAAAGATATGACTTAAGTGAATCAAAAGGTGATCAACACGTAGTTTTGATTTGAATTTTCAGTAATAATGTATGTGTTAAGAATAGTCTAACGTGTTTCAAACACTCTATTCACATTTTTTGAATGTTGTACAAGGACTATTAGCGAGGGAAGGGAATGCCATGCTAAGAATATACAAATTATGAAGGATGTAGATGATGATGACTTAGTCCTCAATTCATTTGGAGTTGTGTTGGAAGTTAATGAGCGGGGTGGGGGGGTGGGGGGGGGACATATATAAAACTATGAGGGATATAATGGAAACACATATAGGCATAGTTTCCACTTACCGTGTAAAAATCCTTCTAATGAATATGAGAATTAGGTTCTATAAACTACAACAAGTGTTTCCAAAGCAATGGTCAATAAGCCCTATTAGAATCTCAATAACAAAAACATAGAATAACAAAATAAAACCATTTAAAAGGTATTATTCCTAAACGTGTTTTTCTATAATATGTATAGACTACTACAAAAAATTACGAAATTGATATTTCAGATATATTTACTTTCATAACAATAAAAAAAAGTGTTTTTTTGTTTTAAAAAAGATTATGAAAATTCCAAAGGATGACAATGTGATATCCAAAACATACTGGTAGGGATGTCTAAAAAAGTGTAGAAGGAGATGGNTGTGTTTTTTTGTTTTAAAAAAGATTATGAAAATTCCAAAGGATGACAATGTGATATCCAAAACATACTGGTAGGGATGTCTAAAAAAGTGTAGAAGGAGATGGTCAATTAAATGAGCATACTTGCATTGTAGGAGTCATTTCAATAACAATGTGCATTAAACTTATGCAATCACTGATTTTTTCTTTTATGTGCATTTAATCTAATTATTGCATGAAACAATGATTCTCAATTGTTTTGTTGTAGAAAAGAAAATAATGTGGAACTCATTCACCACA
>LPNX011076939.1:0-54265 GCA_001517045.1 Pseudotsuga menziesii
CAATGCATATTAAATACTGAACATTCAAACATTATTGAAATTTATATATGCATAAAATCTATAAAACAATGCTAGTCAGATTACATACAGTGGAAACAATCTGCATGCAAAAATACCCAAAATTCATAAATATATATACATACAATTCTAAATATATATATCTGCATTTTGAAATATATGTACATTGAAATATAATAGTAAATGTTTAATCTAAGTACAAAGATACAAGTATAAATGTTAAATGTATACACACACACACACACATATATATATATATATTTAAAAAATAGTAAATCAAATAGTGAATGCATATTGAAGTAAATAGGAGTATATTGAAACAAATAGAAATGCATATTTTGGAAAAATTAACAAATGCCGAAAACAAATATGCGAGTGCATATTAAAACTATATTACTGAGGCACATAAAAAAATTGGACAACTTTATATTGACTTTTTCAAGGAAAAATACATTAAATGTTTAAAAACACTCTCACAAAAAAATACTGAAAAAAACATAATATTGCAAACATTATACCAAAATGAAAGTAAAAGAGAACATCTGATTTAAGTATTCTGTTGAATACTCCATATAATTATTAAATGAAGGGTCCCTTTTTTAAAAGAGGAAATATACCTGAAACAAAGTTACGATTCATTCCAATATCGAAAACAATATCCTCTTGCTATGAAGAAGAGCTATTTACATGTAGTTTAACTAGCAGTTACAACAATATGGAGAACAAAAGTTATACTGCATTAAAACACAGCTTAACTATTGTTTTAGTCACGATTCATTCCAATATCGAAAACAATATCCTCTTCTCCTCTTGCGCGAACACCAGCATTTTAGCGTCCATCCAGTCTTCTATATCCTCCTTCGTTGGGTGCCACAACATCTCCCCGATTCAAACAAATAGGTCTCGACAATGGAACCATTTGTTGGTCGCTTTTCCCCTCTCGCGCGACCTAGGTCTTGCATAGCCCGCCGATCCAACAACTACCCGAGATACCGGCCTGATAGAGCAAGTCCCATCGGCCACACCTACGAAGCAGGCGCAGTATCACCCGAGACATGTCATAGATGGGTAACCGTCGGAACCAAGTTTTCGTGATTGTCGGGGAAGAATAGTCCCTTGGCTCGCAGCTAATGAGCTCAACGAAGGAAACAAGGTGACTGGACAGAGGAGTCGGTTATGCACGACTAAGCACAATAGTATGTCATCACATGCGACCTGGCCTTTGGTTTTACCTCGCAGCTTGCACAACTTGTGCAGCGCAGCTGATTTCACTTCAACCGACTCTACGACTTAAGTCGGGATTCATAATAGAAATCATATAGAATGATATATATACAGATTCAAGCTAAGAATACATTTTGTTCATTCATTTAACGATTGCAAGGAATATCATAGACTAAAATACATCAAACATTATACGAGAAGAAACTAGCAATCAATCATATAAATATTCACCACATTATCCATTCATTCGAACACAAGAAATAACGTGGAAACCCATTTGGGAAAAACCACCAAGGTGCTCTTCATTTCGAATGAGAAATCACAACACCTTCCAGTCTACGGGATGCAGACTGATTTTAAGATATGTCTTTAAGTTCAGACTTATGGTTCTCATGCTCTCTGGTTCGCTCTTCTACTCTACTCCTACTCCTAGCGGTATGCTCCCTCTGCAGTCAGATTCGCGGCTCAATAGCCCCTCTAATGCTACCATCCTATTTCTACATCTACTCTCCTTTTGATCACTATCCCCTTACAACAAAACCGGCATCCCCTCTATGGATTACCGTTGAAAATTAAACTACTATTGAAAGAACTGAACATGGAACAATGAATATCTCATAGACCAACCCTTTTACCATTGCATCCCCCCTATTTATACTAATTTACATGGCCACGTAAGGCCAACTGCATACCGGCACTCCGTTAGCCGTCACCATCAGCCACCCCTCTGGTTACAGCTATGGTGATCATGACTTAACACGAGGCACTATCGTCCTAACTTATAAATATCTTCTCATACGTGCATAACCGCAGGCTTACGCTGTCTTATACGACCACGATCTAGATTTTTCATCTGTTGCTTTTCGGTCATTTTCCTCCTTGCATGATTTCGTGCTTGCCTTTCCTTTCCTTTGCCCCGCGCTCCTTTTCATCCTTTGAGATCTTCCTTTGCTTCTCCCGCGTGTGCGGCGTAGTTACTTTGGTTGCACGTGCGATTTTCCTCCTTATGCCCCTTTCCCGAGCCAACAGGACCCCGACATCACCTGTGGCTCGTCCCAGGCCATAAAGTAAGGGACATACGAGTGGGATGCTACGTAGCCTCCCCCTTTTTTTTTCGGGCGGCTTTTGCTGCCGCCTAGCTTGTGCATCCTACTACTTGTTTTTTTTCTTTTAAGGTTATTCTAGGCAACTTTTTCCAGACTTAGGTGCATCGCGGTGCAGCTTGTTTCTTGGCGCCATTTAGCGGATTGGTAACATAGGCTTCAAGTTCAGAGTTCTCTTGAGCTAGCAATGTAAGCCGATGTGTTTCTTATTGAGACCAAGATCCATGCAACCAGGAATGTTGTCTTTGCTCTGGGACTCTCTCATCATCTTATCATAGTATGGCTCGCATTCCGTCAATGGTGGTTAGTGTCTCATTATGACATAGCAATCAAGGTGGCCTTGGATCTTCTGACATTCTCATGCTCCTTGTATTTGGCCCGTGGTTGTTGTAGGCTGCTATGGCTTTCTCTCTTGTTGTTCTTCCTTGAGTCCATTGCTTCTATTGCCTGCTCTTTACCACCCTTTTTGCCATAAATATGAACTTTGAATACTTGTCCATATTGAAAACTGCACAAGCCCTACTATCCCTGGTGGTGGAGGTGAGTGATTTGCCCCTCTGTGACAAATATCACCTCAGCAGCATAGAGCACAAGTTGGCCTTTGCTCGTTGGCCTCTCCGCAGCCCACTAAGAGCTGAACAGTCTGCCTGGAGGGATGGAAGATGTGGCCACCTTTCAAGCCTACAGACTTTGTGAAAGACAACAGAGACTATGGACCGGACCCCACAGAGTTTTTCAAAATGGGTCGGGTATCTGGTCCCTACTAGATTCTGCTCTGGCACCACTGGGAAGACCGCTACTCTACTGCTCTACTAATAGCCAAGGATGACTTCGCCGAAGGCTTGTCAATCGTTTGAAGCAACTTTGAGATTATCACCATCTTGCTTCTTATTGTCTCTAGACAGACCCAAGATGCTGAAAGCTGCAGCAACATCATTGGCCCTTAAGGCTGCTCGGCACGATACTCCCCAACTCATTTGTAACTGCATCTAGTATTGGAGTAGCAGAACTTAGTGATGAAGGCTTGTCAAAAGTGAACCCCAATATTATAGGAGAGCATCGGGTCATCTCTCGTGCAGGCTTATCCAGTGGCATTATGAGGACAAGACCCTCATCCTATGTACCAGATTTTGTTCATAGATATGCTATGAGTATCAGCGTCGCCACTTTTGGGTAGTGATAGCTGTGAGCATGTGCGGATGGACTGGATGGCCACTGTTACAGAGTTCCCCTTAGGTGATCCGCCTGCCATGTTGTCTTGTTCCAAGCACCAAATCTCCATTGAATATTGAAGCATTTAACGGCCTGCCAGTACTTGCCAGCTGTCTTGGACGTACCATCACTTTCTTCATAACTGGTTTGATCACAGATTTAACGTGCATCATCATTCTCACCTAACTTTGACTTAAGGTTCCACATCCTGGTTATGTACACACGGCGCTATGGTTGCCTCCAAAATTCAAAAATTTCACAATTCAAACAAAATTCAAAATTAGGCAAAGTTTTTTTTTTTCGTGCCTTGGTCACATTTGCTTGCTTTATTTTGGACTTGTTGGTTCCGAGTCTGCTTGCCCAATAGCATAGAACTTACCTTGGAATTCCTGCACCATTACTTCTATCTTAGCAACTTTTGCCACAACTTCCTCTGCTTGCATGTCCAATTGCTCTTCCTGGTCAGACTGTACATGCTCCAACAAGTCCTTCTCTATCGACTGTAATAAGCTTTGAAGCTTCTGCTGCATCAGCTGAATATGATCTGTGATATTTTTTGCTTCTGAATGGAATCCTTCAACCTCGGCTTCCCTAGCTTTCTCCTGGTCATGAAGGGTCTGCACTTCCTGCTGGAAACTTTTCATCTCTGCATTTTTAATGACTTTTTGCTGGAGAGTCAGCTTTCACATTTCCACCTTTGCAGCACTGATGCGCTCATCTACCTCTCATATACACTACCTTATTCTTTCAGTTGCATCATCCTCTAGCAATGTCTCCCAAATGGTCGCAACATTGTCTGCGGCCTTTGCGCACATTGCCTCTCTGCTTTTAATTTTATCAGCAGCTTCAGACACTACTGTTCTTCTCTCTGCCAGCATCTCTGGGGGTGTACGTGGTATCTGTCAGGCTTGTAGATCTTCCAATTAGCGCTAAAGATCCTACGCGATCTTTGCAAGTCTAGTAACTTTATCTAGGGAGTCTTCATCTGCTCGCCCGGCATCTGGTGGGAATGCTGTGATGACATTCTTAATAGTATATGCCAACATGACACGACTTTGCTCCTGAGCTAATATTTCTTTCTCTTTCTCAGCCAGGAGGTTGGTGTGCTACTGCAATTCCTGGTCTTTTCCCTTCAGCAGGGCCTTATGCATCTTAGCCTTCTTTTGTTGTCGTGTTGCCTCGTTAAGCAACGATGTTTTGCCTTACGGATTTTAGGTGCGGCTGCCTGCTGGATGGTATAGATCTCGTTCAAGAGCAACTTGGAGAAGTCTATCTCAATGGTACTTTTTTCAGTATCTACGGTTGTCTCTTCTTTCACTTCAAGTGCCTGCGTCTGAATGAGTACTTTGATTGGTGGTACCCGCGGCGGTGTGAGCAGTGGTATGTTAGGATTAATGTGATATGATTTGGTGTACACCATGTCCTTGACCTCATTGATAGTTGCTGTTAACTGATTGAGATGGGTTTGGACTTGGGCAGCAATGCTCTCTTGCTTGGCCCTTATTCAACCAAGGTTATCTTGCACAAATTTCGCTACTGCGTTGGCAAGTTCTTGCAACTCATGTTCCGTTAAGGTAGTTGTGTTTGTTGTTTTGTATTCTTTAAGCTTCTTCCACGATGATTGAGCTTCCTTGGGCTACACGCGGGTCTGCTTTTGCTCTCCACTAGGCGGCTGCTCTGAAGGATGGTGGTCCGAGTCCTCTGTATCATCATCATCTTCCATGTTTTCTTGTGATGGATCCCCTTAGGTATCATCAACTTCTTTCTCTTCGCCATGAACTTGGTGAATTGGTGGTTCTTCTACATTCTGCTCTTCAGGAAGTGGCTCTGCAAGTGGCCTACACCATTCCTTCGGCCAGAGCTTGAAAATTGCATCGACATCGTCATTGGTTACTACGAATTTGGCTTGATGTATTTGCTGAGGTGGACCTTTTATAGGCAACATATCTATATTATGCACATCAGCTTCATATTTGACAAAAGAAGCATACATGTGCATAGTTGTGGCCCAGAGCCTGTGCATTTGTTGGACAACTTGTCATAGGGACTCTGCATGCATGAAGAATACAATGTTGTTATCCTACTGGTGTTTGTTGTCTATCTTATCTTCCCATAAGTTTTGGTATCTTTCCCCTAAGTAATACATTGGAGAATTCACGTGTACATAGTCCGGAGGGTCAGCCTAGAGAGTGAAGGAAATCAAAATTAGTAACCAGGAATAGCAGAATTTGTGATCATCCTTGTGTTGAGCTAGCATCACATCGTCGAATAGTGCGTTAAGCAAGTACCATGACTAGTTGATATTTTCTCCTCGCACACATAAATCTGCAATTTCTGCTACCGATGTTGAGCACTGCATTGGTATCCCCTTATTAAAGATTTTACAGGATAAAATCTTTGCAACAACACAGACACTTTTGTCTTGGATGGGCCCAAGCAAGTAGCCCCGTCATGCTCGCTGAAGGTTGTGTTTCTGCTTGATGGGTTTAGTGTTGCGCTTAGTCAGGTAAGGCAGAGGATCTTTTCCTTCATTTGGGAGTTCTATTATTCGTCCTATTAATTCAACATTACCCAGATATGGCTGATCCAGCCATAAGTATCCTGTATGAAAAGAGACCAGTAACTACTTTACATATGTATTGACTTGCAAGCTGTGGCCAAAGTGAGGCATGAAGAGAATGTTGGTTAATCCTACAACGGCTAGTCCCTCGGCCCGCTTCTATGGCCTGAGTACCTTAACATTACATATAGTGGCCTAGGTTGTGTCCATGCAGTCTTTTATCTGCAACCCCTCTTGTTTCCGAGTGTCGTAGCCTTGAAACTTTAGAACAACTAACCTGGGGAGGATATCTTTCAGCACAGTCATGCCGATAGGGAGCCGTGGTGCAATCAAAGTGGTCACCGGCTTTATTGGAAGATCTGTATTGGATGCACCAGGTCTTCTTGGTCGAACGTAACATATAAAATTTGGGTCAGCTTGCTCTTCCTCTGGTTATGTTTTTGGTTTTGAAGCTTCATCGCCACCAGCATTTGATTTCTCAGCAGCATGTGCCTTTCCTCATTCATCTGGAGCGGTTAGGGCCTTACATTTATTTTTTCTCGATTGTGGTGGTGCAGATGGCTCGCCTGCAATATCTGGTATTCCCTGGATTGGGTTCGGTACAGGACGCGAACCAGGGGTTGGAATTGCTTGTGGCTTCCTTGTTTTGGCCGTTGGGTTGATCTCTTGCGGTTGTTTCAATTGTGGAGCTTTAGTTGAATGGGTTTCTACTTCTTCATCAATGAGGCAAGCAGAGATGACAGTGGCTTTCGATGCCTCACTTTCACTAGGAATGTTAATTACCATGGGCTCGAGCAGAATGGAGGACATGTGACAGGATGTAGTTCTGCAATGGCTCAGCTCCTATGTTCACTGTGTGTAACTGAAACTGCTTGATGGAGAGTCAAATATTTAGATATTGCACAGTGTTGTTCAATCATATTTTGATAGGATATTTAGGTCTAATCACTATCTCGGGTTGCCTTTTCCAATGCTTTCTTCATTAACTTTAGCAGCGACTGTTTGAAGTGGTCTGGACGGTTAGAGACAAGTGGAACATGAAATTCGACACTTAACCATTGAAATAACTGCATTCTAGCGCTCGTATTGGTCTTCTAAATAGGTAGCCCAAGTGTCATTGCTAGAGTTCTCTTAATTTGGGGCTTTTCTGATGAAATCCTTAATGATAAAATTCGAAGGAAGAACATGAGTTTTTTCACCTAATACACTGTAAATGATGAATTATTAACAAACAGATTCAAAGTATTCATCGTTTAAAACAGTAAAATTCAAAGCAGAACTTGTTGGAGTTCCCTGAACCGTGTGATTAGGTCAGATTGTTGTGATTTGGCACAAAGGATTTCTAAACTGTGTGTTAGGTCAAACTGTTGTGATTTGAAGATAGATAGACTACGGGATATCGACATGTGCTGTTAAAACATAGTAAATATAAAGAAAAGTGGAAAAACAAATAGAGCAGAGCCCAATGACCTAAGCTGGGTTGACAATTTTCTAGAATGTGCAGAGTTATTTTCAAATGCAGGATGGTTAACATTTTTCAAAAAGATTGATGGATATCATGCAGAGGTATCTCATAAATTTGCTCAGTGCTTAGATAAAGACATTGTGTCTTTTGATACTTTACAGTTCAAAATAACTAAGGAGTTGATAGCTGAGGCAACATGCATCTTGAACGAGGGAGAATTATGGTTTAAGAAGGTTCCATTCACCTTCAATGCACAAAAGTACTTGCTTCTTGGTGTGATTGCAGATTGGGGTAAAGGTGTACCAATTCATAACTTCAAACCTGAATGGATTGAGCCCATTAAAGTCTTACAGAGTTATATTACCTGTGAGGGTAGATATGCTTTGTTTTCAAATACCACTTTAGATTTCTTCAGCATCTTAGTGATGAGTCCAAGATGAACTTACCCTTCTTCTTTCTGAAAAGTATGCAAAAGATGTCATGCAGAGTTAAGGAGCACCAAAATCATACAAAGCAGTCTATTTTCCATCATGGACTCATCAAGCTTATCATAAACACTGTTTTACAGAGTAGGGGAAAGACTTGGGAGTATTTTGTTATCTGGTTAGGTTTTCAAAATGATCAAGAGGGACAGTCTCATAGAAGACAAGATGATAAAGGGAAGACTTCGATTAGAAATCTCAAGCAAAAGGTAAAGGTCAAGGATGAAGACAGGGTTAAATTAGAGGAAGTTTCAGACCATGCAAATGAAAACTTTGAATTTAAACAGCAACTTAATGACAATGAGAGCAAGAATTTACAATCAGATATTAAGGAAGCCGAGCCTGTTGAAAATGTTGTACCTGCAGAGACAATTTCAGATGAAAAAGAGGATATTGAAGTGCAAAGACAAAGTCCTATCACAGTTCTATCAGAAGATGAGAAATGCCTATTTGATGATGATAAAGTTCCTGTCACTGATGCAACTAGGGTTTGTACTGAGCAGGAATTTCACAACCATGGTGATGAGGTAGCACTGTCAAAAAGAAAGAAAATAAAAGTTGTTGAGTTTGCCTCAGTTATTCATCAGGGTAAGGCTATCAAAATGTTGGGGGAGATTGCTACTGTTTGGAGACCTAAAACAAGACCTAGAAATAAACTCCGACTGAACATGAAAAAGTTGTTGAATCCTAAATTGAATAAAGAAAGAGTGACAGTGATAGATGATTCTTCATCTGAGGAAAAATTGAATGATGATAAAGATGACAGTAAGGGTAAAAGGCCAATTGAATAAAAAAGAGAGGTTGTCCTGGCTGATACGAAGATATCTGATATGTTTCTGGAGGTACAAAGTCAGATGTTGCAAGAACAACAATAAGGTGAAATAAAGAGTTCTTGCTCAAAGAAGAAGATGATGGTTGTATAAAAAGTTCCATGTAAAGCTGAGAGTGAAGAACACCTAGGGTTTCCTAGAACACCTACAGAATTATTGCAAGAAGATGAGGAAATTTATAGGAGATTGAATATTCCATGGCTTCCAAATGAGATGCAAACCATAGCAGGAAAGCAATACAGGGACCAGATTGAGTATATGCACGAGGCAAATGATGGGCTAGTTACAGCAAATAGGAAGCTTAGGGAAGATATCGAAGAAGTAAACAGCCATTATCAGGAGCTAATCACAGTTTCAAGAGAAGCATTGAAACGGAAAAGGAAAACAGAAATTCAATTCACAATGTTAAAACAAACCATCCCGGACTTGCAACAGCACAATGAAGAGTTAACAGGGAAGATTGCAGCTATGGAGACAAATCAGTTGAAGGCAAGAAGAAAAGCTCAAGCCCTGGAAGGAATAGCTTTATTGGCTGAAGCAGCTAGGGATTTATGAAAGTTATTTTTTAGTTAACATTAAAAGTTATGTTATTTTTTGTAAAAGGTTGTGTTGAACTATTCGATAGGTAGCTTTAAAAAACAGTTGTAATTCAGTTATCTAACTGATTTTGAAAGCAAGATAAATGTAAGTCTGAAAGAGCACAAGGGGTTCGATTTTTTACTGGCAAGAGGAGGTCATCAGGCTTGTTTATGAGCTAAGTAAAGACTCTTATGTGTATTTTGAGACTGAATTATGAAATATATGCTCTATATGCCCTTCATTTTATTCTCTGGCTTCATTTATAACTTGTTTTAGTTACTTAGCTGGTAATTTCATTGCTTGTTTAAAGTATTTATACTTGGAATGCTTGCCATCTATGGGTGAATCTCAGTATTGTTTTCTATTGGATTATGGTTATTATGTTATGCATCTCAGCCCTTCCATGCTCATTATTTAGTGTTTATTTGGATTTATGAATGTATTCCCTCTTGTCTTCAAACTGCTCAACCAAAAAACCTTAAAAACCATAAAAACCCTATAGTGCTTTATTGAGATTATTGAGATTGTGTTGGCTTGTTCTCTTATAGTCTGGGAACAATTTTTGGCACTAACATCTTTGGCGTTGTTGTCGGGGAACGAATTTGAAAACATATTTTTCCCTGGGATACTTATCATTTCACTGGTTTTAAGAGGTGAACTTAAACCAGCAAATCTTAAAGACTACTTTTCACCAGTTTGTCACAGTGGCTACTAAGGGAATTGGAACAAGAAACAGACCTATTTCATCTTTGCAGTTGGGTTTTTTACACCCAGAACAGATACTGAAAACAACTAGAAGAATTAGAAGGTCTCAATCATCACCAAACCTATGTAACCTTGATCAGTTAGATATTTCATAAGAAGAAACTTCACCTTGGTTGAAGCCCATAATTCCTGTCAGTAATTTCCAAGTTTTCACTGATCCTCAATCCTTTAAAAAATCAAAGATAGTATCTCCTGGTAAAATTCCTCTATTTCATCTAAAAACTAGTAAAACTCCATTTCAGCCAAGTTCCAGTCAAGTCTTTCCATCACCAAAGTCAGTTAACCTAAAAATGGCAGCCCAAAATCAGCCAATAGATATGATGGACCGAATGGATGCAGCTAGGTATGCACCTTTACTTTTTCCTCAGCCTTTGAATGCACTTCCTGGAGGTGATTATCAGAAATATTTGCCTAGGTTTAATGGACAGGGTGAAACTACTGCTGAGGAACACTGGGAAGCCTTTCTCATTTATGCTGATAACTAGAATATTGAAGCTAAGGATGTATGGATAAGGATGTTTGTACAAAGCCTTGATGGAGATGTCAGAAAATGGTTTAGGGAGTTACCTGCAAATTCTATCACAATTATAGAGGATCTTTAGGACCTTTTCATGAGACAATGGGGTGACACTAAGGATCATACTTATTATATAACTGAATTTGGAGCCCTTAGGAGAAAGAAGGATGAAACCATTGCTGATTTTTCGAAAAGATTCAATAAAATATATGGCAAAATTCCTGCAAAGATAAAACCTTCAGAAATATCTGCAAAACTCACATATGCAAATGCTTTTGATCATGAATTTTCCTTACTTCTAAGAGAAAGAAGGTCTGTTTCTTTACTAACCATGCAGGATGCAGCATTAGAGGTGGAGTCTAATATATTGGCTTCTAATATATTGAAGAAAGAAATAGCTCAGCAATTATATGACAGGAAGGGAAAGAAGCAGTTCCAGGGGTGTCAACATCTCATTCTGCAGAAGGTAAAATTGATGAGATGGCTAAGTTAGTTAAGATACTGACTGCAAAATTAAACAAGTTGGAACTAGAAAAGAATTCAAACAAACCTGTTCAAGAGGGTGAGAGAAACCCTAACAATCAAAACCAATTCAGAAGACAATTTGCACCTCATTTCATACCTAGAGAGAGAAGAAACAATGATATATAGAAAGAAAGGAGAGAAAGTGAGGATCAAAGACTACCACCTCCTGTTCAGAATAATGTTGTTGATGAAGAAGAAACTAAAGAAGATGTGTTATTTGAAGATACAAATTAGGATATGAATTATTTTGGAGAGAAGTTAACTGAGGGTTTTGTCACTGAAGAGGAGTCTTTAAATTCAAAATATTATGATGCCGATATGTTTGACACAGAAAATGATTTAAATCATGAAATGATTGCTGTAACTGCCGAGGTAAATCAGACTGAGCCAAAGAAAACTTTGAATTTGAGGTCAGGTCCAAAACATGTAGTTCAAATTCCAAACAAAAAGATAGTTGTACCTACTAAACAACAATCTGATCTTGTGTTGGAGAAAAAACAAATTCAGGATAATAAAAAAAGAAGAATGTGGAGGTTGAGGAGGTAAACAAAAATGTACAGAATTTTAATCTAGAAAATGAATTAGGAAAAATAAAGATTCCTATGCCTTTTACTGAATTAATGAAGAATCCTTCTTACAAAGAATCAGTTCTTAAAATGATTGGTTCAGCAAACAGTCAGCCATTTTCTGATACAGTGAATCTACAAGAAGAAAATCCTAAAATATTTATTGGATCAACTTTGGCTAAAAAGACTAAGAATGAAGCAGGTGCTTCACCTCCATTTTACATTACACTAACTATCCATGAACAAATGATACATAACTATCTTTTATATTCAGGAGCATCACATAACCTAATGCCAAAGGTTGTCATGGAGGCTTTAGGATTGAGTATAACAAAACCCTAACATGATCTGTATGCTTTTGATTCACGAGCTGTAAAATGTTTGGGTGTGATTAAAGATATGGTTGTCAGTTTGGCTCGGTTACCAATGAAGAGTGTGATTATGGATGTGGTAGTAGCAGATATTACACCTAAATTTGGATTACTTCTCTCTAGGTCTTGGGCAAAGAGAGTTGGTGGAACTTTACAAATGGATTTAACATATGCTACTATTCCTGTGTTTGGAGGAGAAAACAGAAGGCTGTACAGAAAGCTTCAATTTGCCTATATTGTGACAGAGGACAAGAACCCTACAAACCATCCTCTGTATGTTGTTGATAAAGATTTGGGTACTTGTATGTTACATTTTATTGATGATGATAATATTGTTGGTTTGTTACAGGCTGAAAAGGAACAACCAGTTAAATGCAGTAAGGAACAAGAAGATGAGCTTTGGTAATTATACTTTGATGGATCATCTTGTAAAGAACGTGCTGGAGCAGAGGTTCTTCTCATATCTCCTGGTGGTGAAACAATAAAGCTGATGTATAAATTAGATTTTTTACTACCAATAATACTGTTGAATATGAAGCTTTGCTGTTAGGTTTGAAGACTGCTAAGGATTTAGGCATTCAGCAGATTTCTGTATATGGCGATTCCGAGTTGGTTGTTCAGCAGGTGAGGAACAACTATCAAGTGAAACAAGATTTGCTGAAAGTATACTGAAATGAGGTATGGGATATGATTGACAATTATTTTGTAGCTTTTAACATTACCTATATTCCTAAGGACCATAATCAGATTGCTGATTCATTGGCCTTAGCAGCTACACATTTTAGAATTCCCAAAACCACACAGTTGAAGTATCCTATTGAGGTTAGGTACAGACCTTATGTACCTGATAATGTAAAGCAGTGGAGAGTGTTTGAAGATGACATTGAAATTAAAAGATTTTTGGAGCTTACAGATGAGTTTTCTAATTCCCTGATTGATCAAGAAGAAGATGATGAGGATTAAGATGTTGAAGAGATTACTGAAAATGAAATTGCTGGCCACAATATTATTGAACTAAAAGGTAATTTCATCCCTAAAGGTTTGGTGCCTTTAAAAAGGATATTTTCAAAAGATGATACACCTTTAAAACCTGTTGTACAGTCTTCAGAGGAGAATGCGGTGGATTGTAACATTGGTACTGCAAAACATCCTAGAATGGTGAAGATTTCAAAAGCACTCATAGCAGAACATAGAAACAGGTACATTAAGTTGTTAAAGGAGCATGTTGATGTCTTTGCATAGTCTGATGAAGAATTCAGAACATATGATACTGGGATTATACAACATAAAGTACCTTTAAAATCAAATGTTAAACCTTTTCGACAGAAATTAAGGAGGATTAATCCAGCTTTGTTTCCTGTTATTGAAAAAGAAGTGAAGAAGTTATTATATGCCAAGATCATTGTTCCTCTTAGGTATTATTCATGGGTTTAAAATTTAGTTCCTGTCAGGAAGAAAAATGGAGAAATCAGACTGTGTGTGGACTTTAGAAATCTGAATAGGTCTTCATTGAAGGATAATTATCCTCTGCCTAAAATAGAACAAATATTACAGAAGGTTGTTGGGGCACAAAGGATTTCTATGGTTGATGTCTTTTCAGGATACAATCAAATTGCAATGCCTCCTGATGATAAGAAAAAAACAGCTTTTACTACTCCCTGGGGAACTTTCATGTATGACAAAATGCCTTTTGGTTTAATGAATGCTGGAGGAAATTTTCAAAGAGCTATGGATATAGAATTTGTTGGGGAAAGAGACAAGTTTGTAGTGATTTACTTAGATGATATTACTGTCTTTTCACAATCAGATGATGAACATCTAAAACATTTGAAACAGACTTTTCTAAAATGCAGAAAATATGGTTTATCCTTGAATCCAAAGAAGTCACACTTTGCTGTACAGGAAGGTAAATTATTGGGTCATTTAGTTTCAGCTGATGGTATAAGGATTGACCCAAAAAGGGTGAAAGCAATACTGAATATAAGTCTTCCAAGGAGTAAAAAAGATGTCCAATCTTTCATTGGTAAAATCAACATTCTGTGTGGGTTTACACCAAATTTTACTGAGACTATCAAACAGATTATAGCCATGCTGAAGAAGGATCAAGAAGTCAAGTGGACTACAGAAGCAAAGAACTCATTTGAAAAAATTAAGGTGGCTCTTACCGAAGCTCCAGTATTAGTAAGTCTAGATTTTACAAAGGAATTTCTAACCTTTTCCTTTACATATGAAGATACATTGGCTGCTATTTTGTTACAGAAGAATAACGATGGTCTTGAACAGCCTATTGCATTCTTCAGCAAAACTCTTAGAGATTCTGAATTAAAATATAGCATCTTAGAAAAACAGGCTTACTCTTTGGTAAAAGCTTTGAAATTTTTCAGAATCTATGTGTTGCATTCCAAAGTTATTGCATATGTGCCTAATGCTTCTATAAAAGATGTTTTGACATAGCTTGACAGTGAGGGAAAAAGAGGCAAGTGGATTGCTAAAATAATGGAGTATGATGTAGATATCAGACCTACCAAACTAGTAAAGGGACAAGGTTTAGCTAAGTTGTTAGCTGAATCAAATTGCCAAGCTTTAGGATTGCATTTGATGGCAGAGGAGCCAGCACAAGAAGAAAGTCAAGCAGAGCTAGAGAAAGGGAAGATTATGGATTTCTATTCAGCATCCACATGGTATGCAGACATTGTATATTTTCTGTTGTATTTGCAATGTCCTGAACACTTAGATAAAAAAGCTACTAAGTCTTTGAAGCTAAAAAATACTAAGTATTGTTTGGTAGAACAACAACTATTTTGGAAGGATCCAGGGGGTATTCTACTCAGATGCTTAGATAAACCTGAAATTGAAGGAGTGATTTTGAATCTCATGAGGGTGCTTGTGGAGGTCACAAGTATTAGAAGGAAACAACATACAAAATCCTAAGAGTTGGATACTATTGGCCCTCTTTATTTTTAGATGTATATCAGCAGGTAAGAGCATGCATCCCTTGTCAGAAATTTGCTGGTAAACAAAAGTTGTTGTCATTACCTTTAAAACCAATTGTAGTAAGTGCCCCTTTTCAGCAGTGGGGACTGGACTTTATAGGAGAAATAAATCCATCTTCCTTAGGACAACATAAGTGGATTTTGACTACAACAGATTTGTTTACTAAGTGGGTCAAAGCTATCCCCACAAGGAATGCCACAGATAAGGTGATTATAAATTTTATTGAAGAAAATCTTCTCAGTAGATTTGGATGTCCACAGAGAATATTAACAGATAATGCAAAAGTTTTTAAGTCTAAGGCTATGGAGGCATTTTGTGAAAAGAATGGAATCCAGTTGAAACATTCAACTCCTTACTATCCTCAAGGTAATGGTTTGGCTGAGTCTTCAAATAAGAATATCATTCAGAGTATCAGGATATTACTGAAGCATAACAAAAGATCATGGGATTCTATGCTAAAGTATGCATTATGGGCTAACAGAATAAGAGTCAAACAAGCAATTGGAACTTCTCCTTTCCAATTAGTGTATGCTACAGATGCATTTTTTTCTGTTCAGTTGGGTATCCCAGTGATGAAGTTTTTTCAGGATTGTCAGGAAGAACCTAATGATATGAAGAGAAGGATTTATGCAATGATAGAATTGCAGCAGAATAGAGAAAAAGTGGAAGAAAAGGCATAGCTATAAGGATTAAAGATTAAAGAAAGATTTGACAGGAAGATCAAAGGTAATACTTTTTCAATAGGAGACATGGTTCTAAGATGCAATGCTAGGAAAGAGCAAAAAGGGAAACATGGAAAATTTGATAACCTCTGGTTTGGCCCTTTCCTAGTATCTAAGTTTTTGGAAAACAATACTTTTGTTCTACAGACTTTGAAGGGTGGGGAATTGTCAAGTCCAGTTAATGGACGATTCCTCAAGCATTTCTACAGTTTTTGAAGTGAATTTTAGTTTTCATTGTATATACCGGTGTGAGTAAAACATAATAAGGACTCCATAACCCAATGGAAATTTTGCAGATTAGCAGGTAGCAGTACAGAAGGAACCGGTCTATAGGTTCTTGAAGCCTCACAAGGAGGACTTCATCCCGCAGCAGGAGCCAGATGTTAGGTCGTGATTTTGTCTTCCTTAGTTTCATGCTTTTATTTATGTTTTTGAACCTTGCTATTATTTTTTGTTTCTAGAAAGTTTTGTTTATAAAGATAATTTTGATTTCAAACTTTTAATTTTCATGATTTTTTATTTTTAAGCTTGTTTTTATAAATTTTGCTTTGATTTCATTGTTGAGGGGTTTTATAAGGCATATATGGATTAAATAGTTTTATAAATAACACTAAGGTCAAGATTAAACATATAAACCAATTTTTAATCCTTATTATTGGACTAATAATATAAAATTATTTGATTGGACTTTCTTGTAGCGCAAGAGCAAAATAGATACACTAGAGCACTACAAGAAAATCGTGAATGCTTAAATCATCATTTTTTCAGTCCAATTTTTTGGGTGTCTTATCTCTGAGGTGTCAATCATATCATTTGATGCATTTGATACGTGTCCTACATAGTTTTATCATTGAAACAGGTTGATGATCATCATAAGAGGTAGATAGTGGTGATTGCATGCAGAGCAGGTTAAATGATGATCGTGAGTAGAATGAGACAAATCTTTTCGGGAGTATGTTCCTTATATAAAGGACACGAAGGATATTGAAGTTCGTGGTGAGAAGACACTGCTGAGAAATCATGATTTTTCAATTGAATGAGGAATTAGGGCTTTTCAGCAGCGACTGTTCGAAGTGGTCTGGACGATTAGAGACAGGTGGAACATTAAATTCAACACTTAACCATTGAAATAACTGCATTCCAGTGCTCGTATCGGTCTTCTAAACAGGTAGCCCGCGTGTCATTGCTCGAGTTTTCTTAATTTGGGGCTTTTCTGATGAAATCCTTAATGATAAAATTCGAAGGAAGAATATGAGTTTTTTCACCTAATACACTGTAAATGATGAATTATTAACAAATAGATTCAAAGTATTCATCATTTAAAATAGTAAAATTCAAAGAAGAACTTGTTGGAGTTCCCTGAACTATGTGATTAGGTCAGACTGTTGTATTTTGGCACAAAGGATTTCTGAACTGTGTGTTAGGTCAGACTGTTGTGATTTGAAGATAGTTAGACTGTGGGATATCGACAGGTGCTGTTAAACCATAGTAAATATGAAGAAAAGTGGAAAAAAAAATAGAGCAGAGCCCACTGACCTAAGCTGGGTGGACAATTTTCCAGAATGTGCATAGTTATTTTCAAATGCAGGATGGTTAACATTTTTCAAAAAGATTGATGGATATCATGCAAAGGTATCTCATAAATTTTCTCAGTGCTTAGATAAAAACATTGTGTCTTTTGATACTTTACAGTTAAAAATAACTAAGGAGTTGATAGCTGAGGCAACAAGAATCTTGAACGAGGGAGAATTATGGTTTAAGAAGGTTCCATTCACCTTCAATGCACAAAAGTACTTGCTTCCTGGTGTGATTGCAGATTGGGGTAAAGGTGTACCAATTCATAACTTCAAACCTGAATGGATTGAGCCCATTAAAGTCTTACAGAGTTATATTACCTGTGAGGGTAGATATGCTTTGTTTTCAAATACCACTTTATATTTCTTCAGCATCTTAGTGATGAGTCCAAGATGAACTTACCCTTCTTCTTTCTGAAAATTTTGCAAAAGATTTCATGCAGAGTTAAGGATCACCAAAATCATACAAAGCAGTCTATTTTCCATCATGGACTCATCAAGCTTATCATAAACACTGTTTTGCAGAGTAGGGGAAATACTTGGGAGTATTTAATTTTCTAGTCAAGTTTTCAAAATGATCAAGAGGGATAGTCTCATAGAAGACAAGATGATAAAGGGCAGACTTTGATTAGAAAGCTCAGGCAAAAGGTAAAGGTCAAGAATGAAGACACGGTTAAATTAGATGAAGTTTCAGACCATGCAAATGAAAACTTTGAATTTAAACAGCAACTTAATGACAATGAGAGCAAGAATTTACAGTCAAATATTAAGAAAGTTGAGCCTGTTGAAAATGTTGTACCTGCAGAGACAATTTCAGATGAAAAATAGGATATTGAAGTGCAAAGACAAAGTCCTTTCACAGTTCTATCAGAAGATGAGAAATTCCTATTTGATGATGATAATGTTCCTGTCACTGATGCAACTAGGGTTTGTACTGAGCAGGAATTTCATAGCCATGGTGATGAGGTAGCACTATCAAAAAGAAAGAAAATAAAAGTTGTTGAGTTTGCCTCAGTTATTCATCAGGGTAAGACTATCAAAATGTTGGGGGAGATTGCTACTGTTTGGAGACCTAAAACCAAACCTAGAAATAAACTCAGACTGAACATGAAAAATTTGTTGAATCCTAAATTGAATAAAGAAAGAGTGACAGTGATAGATGCTTCTTCATCTGAGGAAAAATTGAATGATGATAAAGATGACAGTAAGGGTAAAAGGCCAATTGAATAAAAAAGAGAGTATGTCCTGACTGATACGAAGATATCTGATATATTTCTATAGGTACGAAGTCAGATGTTGTAGGAACAACAAGAAGGTGAAATAAAGAGTTCTTACTCAGAGAAGAAGATGATGGTTGAAGAAAAAGTTCCATGTAAAGCTGAGAGTGAAGAACACCTAGGGTTTCCTGGAACACCTACATAATTATTGCAAGAAGATGAGGAAATTTATAGGAGATTGAATATTCCATGGCTTCCAAATGAGATGCAAACCACAGCAGGAAATAAAAGCTTTGATTCGGAAAAAGAAAATCTTCATAGACGTATAAAGATATAGGGACCGGATTGAGTATATGCATGAGGCAAATGATTTGTTGGTTACAGCAAATAGGAAGCTTAGGGAAGATCTGGAAGAAGTAAATGACCATTATCAAGAGCTAATAACACTTTCAAGAGAAGCATTGAAAATGAAAAGGAAAATAGAAAGTCAATTCACAATGTTAAAACAAACCATCCAGGACTTGCAACAGCACAATAAAGAGTTAACAGGGAAGATTGCAGCTATGGAGACAGATCAGTTGAAGGCAAGAAGAAAAGCTCAAGACCTTGAAGGAATAGCTTTATTGGCTGAAGCAGCTAAGGATTTATGAAAGTTATTTTTTAGTTAAGATTAAAAGTTATGCTATTTTTTTTAAAAGGTTGTATTGAACTATTCGATAGGTAGCTTTAAAAAACAGTTATAATTCAGTTATCTAACTGATTTTGAAAGAAAGATAAATGTAAGTCTGAAAGAGGACAAGGGGTTCAATTTTTTGCTGGCAAGAGGAGGTCATCAGACTTGTTTATGAGCTAAGTAAAGACTCTTAAGTGTATTTTGAGGACTGAATTGTGAAATATATGATCTATATGCCCTTCATTTTATTCTCTGGCTTCATTTATAACTTGCTTTAGTTACTCAGCTAGTAATTTCATTGCTTGTTTAAATTTTTTAGACTTGGAATGCTTGCCATCTGTGGGTGAATCTCAGTATTGTTTTCTGTTGGATTATGGTTATTATGTTATGCATCTCAGCCCTTCCATGCTCATGATTTAGTATTTATTTGAATTTATGAATGTATGCCCTCTTGTCTTCAAACTGCTCAACCAAAAAACCTTAAAAACCCTAAAAACCCTATTTTGCTTTATTGAGATTATTGAGATTGTGTTCCCTTGTTCTCTTGTAGTATGGGAACAATTTTTGGCACTAACATCTTTGGCGCCGTTGTCGGGGAACGAAGTTTAAAACATATTTTCCCCTGGGATACTTATCATTTCACTGGTTTTAAGAGGTGAACTTAATCCAGCAAATCATAAAGACTACTTTTCACCAGTTTTTCACAGTGGCTACTAAGGGAATTTGAAAAACAAATAGACCTATTTCACCTTTGCAAGTGGGTGTTTCAGACCCAGAACAGATACTGAAAATAGCTAGAAGAATTAGAAGGTCTCAGTCATCACCAGCCCTATGTAACCTTGAACACTTAGATATTTCAGAAGAAGAAACTTCACCTTGGTTGAAGCCCATAATTCCTGTCAGTAATTTCCAAGTTTTCACTAATCCTCAATCCTTTAAAAAAGCATAGACAATATCTCCTAGTAAAATTCCTCTATTTCATCTAAAAACTAGTAAAACTCCATTTCAGCCAAGTTCCAGTCAAGTCTTTCCATCACCAAAGTCAGTTAACCTAAAACTGGCACCCCAAAATCAGCCAATAGATATGATGGACTGAATGGTTGCAGCTAGGTATGCACCTTTAGTTATGCCTCAGCCTTTGAATGCACTTCTTGGAGGTGATTATCAGAAATATTTGCCTAGGTTTAATGGACAGGGTGAAACTACTGCTGAGGAACACTGGGAAGCCTTTCTCAGTTATGCTGATAACCAGAATATTGAAGCTAAGGATGTATGGATGAGGATGTTTGTACAAAGCCTTGATGGAGATGTCAGAAAATGGTTTAGGGAGTTACCTGCAAATTCTATCACAATTATAGAGGATCTTCGGGACCTTTTCATGAGACAATGAGGTGACACTAAGGATCATACTTATTATATAACTGAATTTGCAGCCCTTTGGAGAAAGAAGGATGAAACCATTGCTGATTTTTCGAAAAGATTCAATAAAATGCATGGCAAAATTCTTGCAGAGATAAAACCTTCAGAAACATCTGCAAAACTCACATATGCAAATGCTTTTGATCATGAATTTTCCTTACTTCTAAGAGAAAGAAGGCCTATTTCTTTATTGAACATGTAGGATGCAGCATTAGAGGTGGAGTCTAATATATTGGCTTCTAATATATTGAAGAAAGAAATAGCTTAGCAGTTTTATGACAGGAGGGGAAAGAAGGAAGAAGATCCAGGGGTGTGAACATCTCATTCTGTAGAAGGTAAAATTGATGAGATGGCTAAGTTAGTTAAGATACTGACTGCAAAATTAAACAAGTTGGAACTAGAAAAGAATTCAAACAAACCTTTTCAAGAGGGTGAGAGAAACCCTAACAATCAAAACCAATTAAGAAGACAATTTGCACCTCGTTTCATACCTAGAGAGAGAAAAACAATGATATACAACGAGAAAGGAGAGAAACTGAGGATCAAAGAGTACCACCTTCTCTTCAGAATAATGTTGTTGATGAAGAAGAAATTGAAGAAGATGTGTTATTTGAAGATACAGATCAGGATATGAATTATTTTGAAGAGCAGTTAACTGAGGGTTTTGTCACTGAAGAAGAGTCTTTAAACTCAGAATATTATGATGCTGATATGTTTGACATAGAAAATGATTTAAATCATGAAATGATTGCTGTAATTGCTGAGGTAAATCAGACTGAGCCAAAGAAAACTTTGAATTTGAGGTCAGTTCCAAAACAAGTAGTTCAAAATCCAAAGAAAAAGATAGTTGTACCTACTAAATAGCAATCTGATCCTGTGTTGGAGAAAAAACAAATTCAGGATAAACAAAAGAAGAATCTGTAGGTTGAGGAGGTAAACAAAAATGTGCAGAATTTTAATCTGGAAAATGAATTAGGAAAAATAAAGATTCCTATGCCCTTTACTGAATTAATGAAGAATCCTTCTTAGAAAGAATCAGTTCTTAAAATGATTGGTTCAGCAAACAGTCATCCTCTTTTTGATACAGTGAATCTACAAGAAGAAAATCCTAAAATCTTTATTGGATCAGCTTTGGCTGAAAAGACTCAGAATGAAATAGGTGCTTCACCTCCATTTTACATTACACTGACTATCCATGAACAAATGATACATAACTGTCTTCTAGATTTGGGAGCATCACATAACCTAATGCCAAAGGCTGTCATGGAGGCTTTAGGTTTGAGTATAACAAAACCCTACCATGATCTGTATGCTTTTGATTCACGAGTTGTAAAATGTTTGGGTGTGATTAAATATATGGTTTTCAGTTTCGCTCAGTTACCAATGAAGAGTGTGATTATGGATGTGGTAGTAGCAGATATTACACCTAAATTTGGATTACATCTCTCTAGGTCTTGGGAAAAGAAAGTTGATGGAACTTTACAAATGGATATAACATATGCTACTATTCCTGTGTTTGGAGGAGAAAATAGAAATCTGTACAGAGAGCTTCAATTTTCCTATATTGTGATAGATGACAAGAACCCTACAAACCATCCTCTATATGTTGTTGATAAAGATTTGGGTACTTGTATGTTACATTTTAATGATGATGATAATACTGCTGGTTTGTTACTGGTTGAAAAGGAACAACCAGTTAAATGCAGTAAGGAACAAGAAGATGAGCTTTGGCAATTATACTTTGATGCATCATCTAGTAAAGAAGGTGTTGGAGCAGGGGTTCTTCTCATATCTCCTGGTGGTGAAACAGTAAAGCTGATGTATAAATTAGAATTTTTTCCTACCAATAATACTGTTGAATACAAAGCTTTGCTGTTAGGTTTGAAGGCTGCTAAAGATTTAGGCATTCAGCATATTTTTGTATATGGCGACTCCGAGTTGGTTGTTCAGTAGGTGAGGAACAACTATCAAGTGAAACAAGATTTGCTGAAAGTATACCGAAATGAGGTATGGGATATGATTGACAATTATTTTGTAGATTTTAACATTACCTATATTCCTAGGGACCATAATCAGACTACTAATTCATTGGCCTTATCAGCTACACATTTTAGAATTCCCAAAACCACACAGTTGAACTATCCTATTGAGTTTAGGTACATACCTTTTGTACCTCATAATTTAAAGCAGTGGAGAGTGTTTGAACATGACATTGAAATTAAAAGATTTTTGGAGCTTACAGATGAGTTTTCTAATTCCCTAATTGATCAAGAAGAAGATGATGAGGATGAAGGTGTTGAAGAGATTACTGAAAATAAAATTGCTGGCCACAAGATTATTGAACTAAAAGGTAATTTCATCCCTAAAGGTTTGGTGCCTTTAGAAAGGATATTTTCAAAAGATGATACACCTTTAAAACCTGTTGTACAGTCTTCAGACGAGAAAGTGGTGGATTCTAACATTGGTACTACAGAACATCCTAGAATGGTGAAGATTTCAAAAGCACTCACAGCAAAACAGAGAAAAAGGTACATTAAGTTTTTAAAGGAGCATGTTGATGTGTTTTCATGGTCTTATGAAGAATTGAGAACATATGATACTGGGATTATACAACATAAAGTACCTTTAAAATCAAATGTTAAACCTTTTCGACAGAAATTGAGGAGGATTAATCCAGCTTTGTTTCCTATTATTGAAAAAGAAGTGAAGAAGTTATTAGATGCCAAGATCATTGTTCCTCTTAGGTATTCTTCATGGGTTGCAAATTTAGTTCCTATCAGGAAGAAAAATGGAAATTAGACTGTGTGTGGACTTTAGAAATATGAATAGGTCTTCATTGAAGGATAATTATCCTCTGCCTAAAATAGAACAAATATTGCAGAAGGTTGTTGGGGCACAAAGGATTTCTATGGCTGGTGGCTTTTCCGGATATAATAAAATTGCTATGCATCCCGATGATAAGGAAAAAACATCTTTTACTACTCCATGGGGAACCTTCATGTATGATAAAATGCCTTTTGGTTTAATGAATGATGGAGCGAATTTTCAAAGAGCTATGGATATAGCCTTTCTTGGGGAAAGAGACAAGTTTGTAGTGATTTACTTAGATGATATTATTTTCTATTCACAATCAGATGATGAACATCTAAAACATTTGAAACAAACTTTTCTAAAATGCAGAAAATATGGTTTATCCTTGAATCCAAAGAAGTCACACTTTGCTGTACAGGAAGGTAAATTATTGGGTCATTTAGTTTCAGCTGATGGTATAAGGATTGACCCAGAAAGGGTAAAAGCAATACTAAAGATAAGTCTTCCAAGGAGTAAAAAGATGTCCAATATTTCATTGGTAAAATCAACTTTCTGCGTTGGTTTATACCAAATTTTGCTGAGACTATCAAACAGATTACAGCCATGTTGAAGAAGGATCAGGAAGTCAAGTGGACTACAGAAGCAAAGAACTCATTTGAAAAAATTAAGGTGGCTCTTATCGAAGCTCCAGTATTAGTAAGTCCAAATTTTACAAAGGAATTTCTAACCTTTTCCTTTGCATCTGAAGATACATTGGCTGTTGTTTTCTGACAGAAGAATAAGGATGGTCTTGAACAACCTATTGCATTCTTCAGCAAAACTCTCAGAGATTCTGAATTAAAATACAACATCTTAGAAAAAAAGGCTTACTCTTTGGTAAAAGCTTTGAAATTTTTCAGAATCTATGTTTTGCATTCCAAAGTTATTGCATATGTGCCTAATGATGCTATAAAAGATGTTTTGACACAGCTTGACAGTGAGGGAAAAAGAGGCAAGTGGATTGCTAAAATCATGGAGTATGATGTAGATATCAGACCTACCAAACTAGTAAAGGGACAAGGTTTAGCTAAGCTGTTAGCTGAATCAAATTGCCAAGCTTTAGGATTGAATTTGATGGCAGAGGAGCCAGCACAGGAAGAAAATCAAGCAGAGCTAGAGAAAGAGAATATTATGGATTTCTATTCAGCATCCACATGGTATGCAGACATTGTATATTTTCTGTTGTATTTGCAATGTCCTGAACACTTAGATAAAAAAGTTGCTAGGTCTTTGAAACTAAAAACTACTAACTACTATTTGGTAGAACAACAGCTATTTTGGAAGGATCCAGGGGGTATTCTACTCAGATGCTTAGATAAACCTGAAATTGAAGTAGTGATTTCTGAATCTCATGAGGGTGCTTGTGGAGGTCACAAGTATTGGAATGCAACAGCATACAAAATCCTAAGAGCTAGACACTATTGGCCCTCTTTATTTTCAGATGTATATCAGCAGGTAAGAGCATGCATCCCTTGTCAGAAATTTGCTGGTAAACAAAAGTTGTTGTCATTACCTTTAAAACCAATTGCAGTAAGTGCCCCTTTTCAGCAGTGGGGACTGGACTTTATAGGAGAAATAAATCCATCTTCCTTAGGACAACATAAGTGGATTTCAACCGCAACAGATTTCTTTACTAAGTGGGTGGAAGCTATTCCCACAAGGAATGCCATAGCTAAGGTGATTATAAATTTTATTGAAGAAAATATTCTCAGTAGATTTGGATGTCCACAGAGAATATTAACAGATAATGTAAAAGATTTAAAGTCTAAGGATATGGAGGCATTTTGTGAAAAGAATGGAATCCATGAGTTGAAAAATTCTACTCCTTACTATCCTCAAGGTAATGGTTTAGCTGAGTCTTCAAATAAGAATATCATTCAGAGTATCAGAAAATTACTAAAGCATAACAAAAGATCATGGGATTCTATGCTAAAGTATGCATTATGGGATGACAGAATAAGAGTCAAACAAGCAATTGGAACTTCTCCTTTCCAATTAGTGTATGGTACAGATGCAGTTTTTCCTGTTCAGTTGGGTATCCTAGTGATGAATTTTTTTCACGATTGTCAGGAAGAACCTAATGATATGCAAAGAAGGATTTATGCAATGATAGAGTTGGATCAGAATAGAGAAAAAGTGGAAGAAAAGTCATAGCTATACAGATTGAAGATTAAAGAAAGATTTGACAGGAAGATCAAAGATAATACTTTTTCAATAGGAGACATGGTTTTGAGATGGGATGCTAGGAAAGAGCAAAAAAGGAAACATGGCAAATTTGATGGCCTCTGTTTTGGTCCTTTCCTAGTATCTAAGTTTTTGGAAAACAATACTTTTGTTTTATAGACTTTGGAGGGTGAGGAATTGTCAAGTCCAGTTAATGGACAATTCCTCAAGCATTTCTAAAGTTTTTGAAGTGAATTTTAGTTTTCATTGTATATACCAATGTGAGTAAAACACAATAAGGACTCCATAACCCAATGTAAATTTTGCAGATTAGCAGGTAGCAGTACAGAAGGCACTGGTCTACAAGTTCTTGAAGCCTCATATAGAGGACTTCATCTCGCAGCAGGAGCCAGATGTTAGGTCATGATTTTGTCTTCATTAGTTTCATGCTTTTATTTATGGTTTTGAACCTTGCTATTATTTTTTGTTTCTAGAAAGTTTTGTTTATAAAGATAATTTTGATTTCAAACTTTTAATTATCATGATTTTTTATTTTTAAGCTTGTTTTTATAAATTTTGCTTTGATTTCATTGTTGAGGGGTTTTATAAGGCATATATGGATTAAATAGTTTTATAAATAACACTAAGTTCAAGATTAAACCCATAAACCAAGTTTTAATCCTTATTATTGGCCTAATAATATGAAATTATTTGATTGGACTTTCTTGTAGCGCAAGAGCAAAATAGATACACTAGAGCGCTACAATAAAATTGTGAATGCTTACATCATCATTTTTTCAGTCTGATTTTTCAGGTGTCTTATCTCTGAGGTGTCAATCATATCATTTGATGCATTTGATACATGTCCTGCATAGTTTTATCATTGAAACAGGTGGATGATCATCATAAGAGGTAGATCATGGGGAAACCTCCTATAAGGTAGTGGGGAATCCTCCTATAAGCTAGACTCTGGATAGTCTATGAAGATGCAAGATGTATTGTTTGTACCAGTACTAAAGAAAAACCTCCTCTCCATATCTGTATTAGATGCAAAAGGCATGAGAGTTGCATTTATAGATGGCCAAGTTATCATGTGGCCAAAGGGAAAGACTATTAATGATGCAGTAGTGAGTGGGGAACAAGAGGGAGGTCTATACAAGTTGAAGGGCCATCCAGAACAATATTTGGTACATGAAACAGTAGATCCAAATGAACTTTGGCATGGAATTCTTGCACATGCGCATTACATAGCGCTACCACTTGCAAGCAAAGTTGTTGAAGGTCTTATAGAAATTCAAGCAAAACACGATCGAGTCTGCAAAGGATGTGCAAAAGGAAAGAATACAAAGAAGACATTTCCAAGTAGTGAGACCAAGGAAAAAGGAATATTGGAAATCATTCACTTCGATGTATGTGGTCCGATGTCATCAAGTTCATTAAGCAGGTATGTATACTATGTTTCTTTCATTGATGACTTTTCTAGGATGACATGGATTTACTTCATGAAGAACAAAGATGAAGTATTCATAAAGTTCAAGGAATTCAAAGCCTTGATCGAGAACCACACTGAAAAGAAGATCAAGACATTTCGATCAGATAATGGTGGAGAATTCACATCAAATGAATTCAAAGAGTTATGCAAAAAATCTAGGATTAAGAGGGAGTTGTCCACTCCATATAATCCACAACATACTGGGATTGCAGAAAGGAAGAATAGAACTATCATGGAAGCTGCAAAAGAAATGCTTCATGATCAATATCTTCCTATGCATCTATGGGAAGAAGCTGCCAAAACAGCGGTGTATGTATAGAACCATAGTCAACACAGAGTGCTCAAGAACAAGACACCTGAAGAAGTCTTTTCCGGCAAGAAACCAAAAGTCAGCCATCTCAGAATATTCGGCTGTCTAGTGTACATACACATTCCAAAAGAGAAGAGGACAAAATTAGTTCCTTCAGATAAAAAGGGCATATTTGTGGGATACTCTGAAAGCTCGAAGGCTTACAGAATATACTTCCCAGGGTTCAAGATGATTGACATCGGCAGGGATGTAACATTTGACAAAGACTTAGCTTACAACAAATCCAAAAAGAGGCCTGCTGAAGATCCTGAAGAAACAGAAGCACCCAGAATTCATGACACAACCATGAATGAAGAATATCAAAGAAGATCAGGAAATAGAAGAACCTCAAGAACCTGTAGATCCACCTCAAGAGAAGAATCCTCATAAAAGGAAACATGCTTAGGTATGAGAAGCTATCCAAGGTGTGGAAAGATATGGGGCTCTAGAAGAGAATCATGGAGAAAGAAAGAGGACCAAGTCCTGCTCTAGTTATGTAGCCTTATTATGTTATTTCATCGATAAAGAACCTTTCAATTATGAAGAAGCAGCAGAATGGAAAGAATGGAAGGATGCTATGATCGAAGAGTATCAATCAATCATGAAGAATGATGTGTTTGATGTTGTCCCAAGACCAGAATGGAAGTCTATTGTAACTTCCAAATGGATCTACAAGATCAAGCATGCTGCAGATGGTAGCATAGAAAAATATAAAGCAATATTTGTTGCTCGTGGTTTCTCCCAGAAAGAAGGAATAGATTATGAAGAAACTTTTGCACCTGTAGCTAGATACACTTCCATCAGATCAGTACTTTCTCTGGCTGCAGTGATGAAATGGAAGATACAATAGATGGATGTCAAGACTGCCTTCTTGAATGGTGTAGTGGAAGAGGAAGTTTATGTGGAGCAGCCACTCAGTTTTGAGACACATGACAGGGAGTCTCATGTGTGTAGATTGAAGAAAGCCCTGTACGGTTTGAAATAGGCACCCATGACATGGTATGACAGAATTGACAGCTTTCTATCTAGTTTGGGCTTTACCAAGAGTAAAGAAGATTCCAACCTTTACTACAAGTTTGAGGATGGCAACCCAGTGATGCTCCTACTGTATGTAGATGATCTGTTTGTAATAGGTATGGATGGGTTGATTGCTAATACGAAGAGGAAGCTTGCTGCCAAGTTCAAAATGAAGGACTTGGGTATGATGCATTATTTTCTAGGCATGGAGGTGTGGTAGAATGCAAATGGAATTTCCCTCAGACAAGGGAAATATATGGTAGAGATCCTAAAGAGATTCGGGATGATGGACTGCAAGGCCATGACCACACCCATGGCATCGAACCTGAAGCTATTGAGTGATGCTTCATCAGAAGCGGTTGATGCCACGATGTATCATCAGATGATTGGATCCTTGATGTACTTGACAAACACGAGACCAGATATTTCCTTTGCTCTAAACACCTTGAGCCAATTCTTGACAGATTCAAGACATGTTCACTTGATTGCTGCAAAGCATATTCTGAGGTACCTGAGGGGTACAGTTGATTATGGGCTCAAGTATGAGGCGAGTTAGAAGATTAAACTGGAGGGTTATGTTGATTCAGATTGGGAAGGCAGTGCCATCGATAGGAAGAGCGCTTCAGGGTGTTGCTTCAGTATGGGATCATGTGTGATCTCTTGGTTTAGCAAGAAGCAATCCTCTGTGGCACTGAGTACAACTGAAGCAGAGTATGTCGCAGCTTGTTCAGCTATTTGTGAGGCAATATGGCTAAGAAAGCTACTATTTGATTTATTTGATCTCCAATTGGATGCTACTTGTATATATTGCGACAACCAGAGTTGTGTGAAGTTATTGGAGAACCCGGTGTTCCAAGACAAGTGGAAGCATATCAAGATCAAGTATCACTATATCAGGGATATGGTGTAGAGAGGAGCAGTGAAGCTCTAGTATGTTGTGATGGACGAACATATAGCTGATGTGTTGATGAATTCATTAGCCAGAGTGAATTTTGAGTACTTCAAGGAGAAGCTTGGTGTTCTCTAGATCAAGATTTCCCCCAAGGCGAAGTGATGAGTCTGTGAGCCATTCTGTCATGGTGAGAGGATTGGTCCCTTCCATGTCAGATGTGAGTGCTGAGCCATTTTGATATGACTGTAGGATTGGTTCCTACATGATCAGATACCATGCCTATTGCCATTCTCTGAATGGAGGCACCTGGTCAGTTACCAGGAACCCTCAGTTTAGGACTGAGTGCGTTTCTGACGATTCAAGGTCAAATGTAAGTGCTGTGCCTTTCCACAGATGATAGTAGTTGTGTCCTGTCATGCTGGTGGATGTGAGTGTTGTGCATTTTCATAGATGATAGTAGCTGTGTACTATCATACTGGTGAATGTGAGTGTTGTTCCTTACTAACGAGTCAAGTTAAGATGTGAGTGATGTGCCTTTCTGACGAGCCAAGGTCAGATGTGAGTGATGTGCCTTTCTGACGAGTCAAGGTCATATGTGAGTGCTGTGCCTTTTCATAAATGATGGTAGTTGAGTACTATCATGCTGGTGAATGTAAGTGTTGTGCCTTTCTGACATGATGTTGGATGTGTTCCTCTCATGGTCAGATGTGAGTGCTGGCCATTCTAACTAGGGTCAGATATAAGCACTGAAGAAGACCTACAAGGAGGCTAGGCCTTCAACCAGCATGAAAAAGGGTTGGCTTTGTAGAACTTCTTGTGATGAGAAGAATCATGAGATAGCACCTATGATGATGACACAATGATGATCCAAATCGAGTGATGATTCAAATCCAGTGATGATGTCTCTGAGATGAGCCAGATCGAGTGATGATCGAGATCCAGCAGTCATGATCCAGATCTAGTGATGATGTCTTCAAGATGATCCATATCGAGTGATGATCCAGATCCAGCAGTGATGATATAGATCCAATGATGATCCAGATCCAGTGATGATGTCTCCTTGATGATCCAGATTGAGTGATGATCCAGATCCAGTGATGATGATCCAGATCCAGTGATGATCAAGATCTAGTGATGATTCGGATCCAGTGATGATGATCCAGATCCAAGATAGAGATGACTTGAAGATGAAGATGATGAGATGATGCAGAGAAGAAGACCAGTGCTGACAAATTGTGTCGAGAGAATACCTTCCTAGTTAAGAGGGAGTCTTGATGTATATGTAACTTTAGAATGTATTCACTTGTATATTTCATGTATTGTACCCCGATGTTTATTCCAGAAGTATATGTAATATAATTGAGTCATGTCATGCCCCGATGCTCCTATCAGGAGGTTCTATAATGTAAACAAGTCATGTCAAGTCATTGTGGGTAACCCTCCTATTGATCAAGGGTTAAAGTCCCCGCAGTTCCGGGGCACTAGGGTTATTAGACTCTCCTAGAGAAGTCGGCCCTAGTAGGTTATTGTCAAGTCAGGAATTAGCATAAATAGAGAGTGAGAATTTTTTTTTATCACACACTCACTCAGACTCAGTTGTAGCGCATAGCTGAGGAAGAAGAAGACACTGGGGCCAGGAAGAAAGAGGCTACTGCTGTCGGCAGATCATCTTACTATTTTGGGGTTTTACTTTTGGTGTTGATTCTATCTCTGAGGAAGTTGTGGGGTTTTCTCCATTTATGGTTTCCCCGAGGAAAAATATTGTGTTCATTGTCTCTTGTGTTTGATTTCTATACTTGTTATTCTCTCAATTAAAGATCCTAACATAATGCTAGCTTGAATGATAAAATTCTAACACCTGCGCACTAGTTCCTGAGCTAGTGATATCCACAGCAGGGGTCCTTTCAGGGGATGAGACTATAGATCTCGTCTCGAGCGATATTGTCGATGTTATATAATTGTGCTTTGACCCCAAGGTCTCATCAGAGCTCTCCGGATCTTTGGGTCCTTCCGAAATCGAGCTATAGTCCTCCTCTTCATCGCAAGACCCTTCGTCTTCGTACGACCGAAGTTCGTGTTCACTTCCTTTGAACAAACTAGGATTCCATCGACCCCTTTTGGTTTTCCTTCTCTTTCCTGATCTGAATCTTCTCCCACTCCTTAGGACTCCATCCTCGAGTTCAGGTTCTGTTCTTCTAGGGAACATCTCCACGTACTCTCCCCATGTTCCAATTTTTTTTTTAGTGACATAGCCCCCTCCTAGACACACGGCTTAACTATCCAAGTGCAAAAGACCCTTCTCATAACCAATTAATTTTATCCATGTACTTATATTCAATAAGTATCTCCTTTGGGGTCCTTGGAAGAAATTCCTTTCAGCTTCACTATGTAAAGTTATAGTATCTACTGCAAACTCAGTAATATACCCTTGCAATATACTATCAACCCAAAAATCAACAACCCTAGAAATAGACTTAATTACATGGGTTACTTCGTGAATTAGCTGGTCATTCCACTTGTTGATCTTCCTTGTCTAGAAATTGTCCTACCTGGATGCCAATCCTACTAACCATTCATGTAGTAGAATGGGGAACTCAGCAAAGAAGATCTCATGAATATCAGAGTATATATATTCATCTAACCATCTTTCTGCACTAAACCATGTCCCTATGCTCTCCTCTTGCGCGAACACTAGCGCTTTAGCGTCCAGCCAGTCTTCTGTCTCCTCCTTCATTGGGTGCAACAACATCTCCTCGATTCAAACAAATAGGTCCCAAAAATGGAACCATTTGTTGGCTGCTTTTCCCCTCTCACGCGACCTAGGTCTTGCGTAGCCCAGCGATCCAACAACTACCCAAGATACTAGCCCGATAGAGCAAGCCCCATCAGCCACACCTGCGAAGCAGGTGCAAACATCTCACCCGAGAAATCTCATAGATGGGTAACCGCCAGAACCAAGTTTCCACGATTTTCGGGGAAGAATAGTCCCTTGGCTCGTAGCCAAGGAGCTTAACGAAGGCAACAAGGTGACTGGAAATAGGAGTCGGTTATGTGCGACTAAGCACAATAGTATGTCATTGCGCACGACCTAGCCTTCCATTTTACCTCACAGCTAGCACAACTTGTGCGGCGCAGCTGATTTCACTTCAACTGAATCTATGACTTAAGTTGAAATTCATAAAAGAAATCATACAGAATTATATATATACAGATTCAAGCTAACAATACATTCTGTTCATCCATTTACTGATTGAAAGGAATATCAGAGACTGAAATACAGCAAACATTATACGAGAAACAACTAGCAATCAATCATATAAATATTCACCACCTCATCCATTCATTCGAACACAAGAAATAACGTGGAAACCCATTTGGGAAAAACCACCAAGGTGCTCTTCATCTGGCATGAGAAAGGTTACAGCACCTTCCAGTGTACGGGATGCAGACTGATTTTAAGATATGTCTTTAAGTTCAGACTTATGGTTATCATGCTCTCTAGTTCTCTCTTCTACTCTACTCCTACTCCTAGTGGTCTGCTCCCTTTGCAGTCAGATCCACGGCTCAACAGCCCCTCTAATGCTACCCTCTTTTTGTCAAAATCACGAGGTCCAAGCATTTCAACATTCAACATGCCAGCATGCCTCCTTCTTCTTGGCGTATTCTTCTTGCATAACTTATTTCTTGATCCAGGAGGATATTGGTGGCCACCCACCTATTCCACTTGGACCCCCACGATTGTTTATTTCATTTTTCCAGTTTCCTTAATTGTAGCACAATTTACTATTTTTTGTTGTTTTTGGGTCCTAAACTTCCAGAGCCGTTTTGAGGCCCTAAACAACGTTTTTTCCGCATAAAATGGTCAAACAAATATGAGTCCATTTCGAACTCAATATTTGTTGTTTAAGGATGTAGTCCTTGAAGAGATATTTCTAACGATGTATCATGTGCGTCAAACGGAGGTAGTATGCCAAAGTCACGACCCCAATAAATTGATGTACCAAGTTACCCAACGAGGCCCACATTCTGGCATTTCACCTCCTAGGGTTAGGTTTTTGGATGTGTAGGGTTTCCATTGTTTCTCAATAATATATAGGCCTTCGAGCCTCATTGTAATACAGAGTTTAGAGGCATGTAGCCGCCACATCTCTTCTCAGAGATAAGCTACTAGCACTCTAGCTAGTTTATTTCCATTTTGTATAATGTAAACAAGTTTCAGTTCTTTGACTAATGAAATGAAGTGTTATTTCTGCTGCATATTTGTTTCTATGGTTATTTGTGTATTCTATTGCGTTCCTGCATAAATCTGAATCAGTGGTATCAGAGCAATCTACTCTTTCTCTATGTTTCTTTGGATGTCCCCAACGAGGGCGAGGTATAAAGAGTTAGGGCTCGATCTGGTTGAACGTTTGCAAGATCAACCTCGCAAATCCCAATGGCCTCCCATGGGGGATGAAAAGAAATATGAGAGTGCAGAAGATCCTATCAAAATGTTTCTCGAGGAGGCCCTTGAGAAACAAAGGAACACGATGATGGATAACTTCACCCGGATCCTTCAACGACTTTCCGCTGGCGGTGCATCTGCATCTAGGAGCCACTCTGGAGGTGCAACCCCTTTTAAAGTACAAGTAAACTTCGACATTCCCATATTTGATGGACGAATAGATGCAGATGTCATAGATAGATGGTTGAATCTATTAGATGGATATTTCTCGGTTTAGGACTTTTTCGACTGGGAAAATATTACTTTTTCACTACTCAAAGTTGCCCCCCATGTCAAGGACTGGTGGGAAACCTACTGTGGGAGAAAGGATGAGGAGGAACCCTCTCTGTTCTTGGTCGTACCCACTTGGAGTTCATTCTGAGATGCCATAAAGGGACAATATTATCCCATGGGGAGCTATGAGGACAAGTACATACAATGTACTACGCTGCGGCAACAAAGAGATCAAGATGTGCATGAGATGATGAATCTATTCCATACCCTGCACACCAAGTTGGGTATCAAAGATTCAGAGAAACATTTGGTGCTAAAGTACCGTATTTATATATAGAGATACATTCAAGAGGAAATTGAGTTCCTCGACATCTCCTCGCTTGGTATGGCATACCGGTATGCTGCCAAATTTGAGCAAAAATTCAAACAGAACAAAGGAAACAACCAAGGCATGGCGACTTAAGACAAATTTCCAAAGCTGCAAGCAAATAACAACACTATGAAGCCGAAGAAGGAAGCGGGAAAGTGGTGCGAGTTCCTTAAGAGCCCCACTCACAACACCAGTGAGTGTCAGGCCAAGCAGTCGCTAGTGGTCGAGATAAAGGCTTCCAAATCAGATGCATACTCTGACACTGAATCAAAACTCGAGAAGGGGAATGACAGAGGGAAGAATATTATTGATGCAGATCCCAATGCCACTGTTTCCACCATAAAGATCCAAAAGGAAGAACCAGAAGATTCAAAGGAGGAGGAGCGTCTTTTCCACTCCCAGATGTGGGTAAAGGGTTCCCCGCTACAGTTCATTATCGACAGTGGGAGCCAAAAGAACCTCATTTCAGTAGAGTTCATGAAGTGGTTGGGCTTTTCGACCACAGCACACCCGCAGCTGTACACCATCGGGTGGCTTCACCAAGGACGGGATCTCTGCCTCAGCCAGCAGTGCCGCCTTCCCTACAACATCAAGCCCTTCACCGATGAGGTATTATGTTATATTGCTCCTCTTGATGTTTGTGATGTATTATTGGGTCAACCATACTTATGGAAGCAACATGTTGTGTATGAGTCTCAGCCTCGCGCTATTATTATTACGTTGGGAAATAAGTTGTACAGGATACCAGAGGTACCACCTCTTGCTGCTATCTCTTTGGTTACTGTAAAATAATGCAGTAAGCTCATTTCCAAAACTGAGAAATTTCTTTTCTTAATGATCCACCCTCAGGGAAAGAAGAAGATCATGGCCATGACCTCTAGAAAGGTCCCATCAGCACGACAACAACAAATGGACAAGGTCATGGAGGAGTACCGGGACATATTCACCTCACCCACAAGGGTTCCTCTACACTGTTAGGTCACACACCCCATCAATCTGACCCTAGGTGCATTGTTTCCCAATGGACCGATCTATCGACACTCTGTTCTGGAGAATGATGAAATTAAGAGGCAAATTCAAGAGGTGCTGCAGAAGGGTCACATCCGGCCAAGTTCATCGCCCTGTGGGAGCCTGATCATGTTGGTACAGAAGAAAGATGGGACTTGGAGACTCTGTATTGACTATTGGGCGCTAAACAAGATCATTGTCTGGAATAGGTACTCGATCCCATTGATTGATGACCTCCTAGACCAGCTTAAAGGGGTGAAATATTTTATCAAGATCGACTTAAATTCCAAGTATCACCAAGTACCGATTGAACCGACCGAAGTGTGGAAGACTGCCTTCAAAGCCAAGGAGGGCCTTTTCAAATGGTTGGTCATGCCTTTCGGGCTGGTGAATGCTCCTGCAACCTTCATGAGACCGATGGAAAATATCTTGCATCCATTCACCAACTCATTTGTAGTAGTGTACTTGGATGACATCCTGATATTCAATGAGACTTGGTAAGAGCACCTCCACCACATCCGACAGGTCCTCCAAACGTTGCGGAAACACAAGTTGTGTGCCAATTTGGATAAGTGCACTTTTGGCATGACCCAGGTTCAGTATCTGGGATATATTATTGATGAGTATGGGGTACATGTGGATCCAACCAAGATCCAAGTCATTCAGGATTGGCCAGCCCAAACTACTCTAACAGAGCTTCGCAGCTTTCTGGGTCTTGCTAATTTCTACCGTAGGTTCATGTTGAGATTCTATCATATCACTTAGAACTTGATTCAAGTCACTAAGGGAGGAGCAAAAGAAAAATCCTTCTGGTTAGAAACTCAATAGAAGGCGTTTGCAGAATTGAAACATCGCCTCTGCTATGCCCCAGTGCTCACATTACCAGACTTGCAACAACCATTTGAGATCGAGACAGACGCCTCTGACTATGCTATTGGGGTAGTCCTTACTCAATAAGGGCATCCAGTGCCATATCACAGTGAGACACTGTCTGACACAGTCCAAAAATATCCCACTTATGACAAAGAGATGTATTCCATTGTATAGGATTGCTGACTATGGAAGCATTACATTTTGGGGAAGGAAATGATAATCCACACAGACCATCGACCCCTGCAGTTCATACAGACATAAGGGAAGTTACAGAATGATCACCATTAGAAGTGGTCCACATATCTACAACAGTTTCATTTGAATATCAAGTACAAGAAGGGAAGCACCAATAATGTTGCAGACTGCCTCAGGCGACCAACGATCATGGAGATAACCACTGTGCTCAACTCCTGTGGGCACGAGACATCTGATTGGCCGCTTCTCTACAAGAGTGATCCAGAATTCAGCCACACATACAGGGCGCTCTTGGAGGGAAACCAAGTCCCAAATTTTCACCTCGAACTATGTCACATGGGACACCTTTGTGTTCCTTCAAGCAAGTGTGCCAAGATGATTCGGGAAGTACATTTGATCCTGCACTGCCTTCGCCATTGCCAAACCATCCACCAAGAAGTAAGGCCTCTATACTCCATTTCCTACCCCTAGTTGACCTTGGGAATCCCACAGTCAATAATCTCATATCGAGACATCAGGTTCCAAGTTAGTACATTCTGGTCTAGCCTATGGTCAATACTAGACACCAATCTCACAAAGTCCACAGCTTTCCATCCCCAGACTAATGGCCAGACAGAGGTCGTCAACCGGATGATCGTACACATTTTGCACATGTACAACTCAAAGCATCCATGCACATGGGATGAGTGCCTCCTCTATGTACAAAATAGCTATAATCAGGCCCTCCATAGCTCCACCGACCACATCCCCTTTCAGGTGGGCTTGGGATTCCAACCACTATGTCCCATTGACGTAGCCATGCCATTTGCAGCTACTCAAGCTGATTCAGCTCATGTCCAGTCTGTCATTTCTAAGGAGAACAAATTCATTGAGCGCATTCAGCACATTCTCCAATAGGTTCATGACATATTGGATAGATCCAATGCTAAGTGAAAGCACCGGCATGATCAGTATCGGGTGCAACACAACTTCCAGGTGGGTGACAAAGTGTGGCTACATTTGCAGATGGAGCACCTCGCTGGACCCCACCGCAATCTTTTCCCACTCCGATATGGGCCATACACCATCACCAAGGCTATTGGGGACAATTTCTTTGAGCTCAGTATTCCACCATTCCTTGGTCTGCACCCAATGTTCAATGTGGATCACCTTCGACCCTACTTTCCACCTCTACTGGACACATCAAACGTGGTAGAACAACTCACACCAACAGAGTTAAAACCCAACTACATGGAACAAGCCATAACTAATCGGATTATGGACACACAGATCAAGAAAACCCGCTAGCAGAAGATCCAACTATATCGAGTTGTCAAAGCGGGCCAACTCCTTCACTAGGGAAAGTGGCTCACCAGAGACCAAGTTCAATAGAAGTTTCCTCATTTCATGGAGGAACTCAACGCAATGGGGACCATTACTTCCTAAGGGGGGAGGAATGATCCAGGAGGATATTGGTGGCCACCCACCTATTCCACTTGGACCCCCACCATTGTTTCTTTCAGTTTTTCAGTTTCCTTAATTGTAGCACAATTTACTATTTTTGGTAGTTTTCGGGTCCTAAACTTCTGGAGCCATTTTGAGGCCCTAAACGACATTTTTTTGACATCGAATGGTCGAGAAAAATGAGTCCATTTTGGACTTAATGATTACCATCTATGGATGTAGTCCTTGAAGAGATATTTCTAACGATGTATCATGCACGTCAAACGGAGGTAGTATGCCAAAGTTATGACCCCGGGAAATTGATGTACCAAGTTACCCAACGGGGCCCACATTCTGGCGTTTCACCTCCTAGGGTTAGGTTTTTGGATGTGTAGGGTTTCCATTTTTTCTCAATAATATATAGGCCTTCGAGCCTCATTGTAACACAGAGTTCATAGGCATGTCGCTGCCACATCTCTTCTCAGAGATAAGCTACCAGCACTCTAGCTAGTTTATTTCCATTCTGTATAATGTAAACAAGTTTTAGTTCTTTGATTAATGAAATGAAGTGTTATTTCCGCTGCATATTTGTTTCTATGGTTATTTTTGTATTTTGTTGCGTTCTTGCATAAATCCAGATCATTTCTCCACTAAGTCCATCCGTATTTGAACTCACTCCGCATTATGTTTAATTGCTCAGCCTTAAAATTTGGCCTAGTTGTGCTTGTTCTGACTTACTATTTCTGATATTTTTACAATGAAAGCCTATAAAAAAGAAAAACTTCCTGAACCTGTGGTGAAGGAGTGTAGTGAAAACATGCAAGGAAGCTGTCGAAAAAACACCAACTGGAAACAAGGACCTAGAATTAGGGACCCAATTGAAGTGCACAAAAGTTAAGGACAATCAATCAACCATGAGCAGTAACAACTGTAACAAGCTTTCAGAATGTATACTTAACCGATGAACTCCATGCCACCCTGTTCCATCGTTTACGGATCACCGGATATAAGAACCGAGAAATTTAACCATGGCATGTCGTACCTAAAATTGCCAAATACCGGGCGGCACGTGTCAGAAGCTTAGTGGTCAGGGAGACGAGGAATCTTTTGAGACAACTTCTTTCATTGTGAAATAATTATACAAATTTATTTTAAATTGGATCTCTCATATATATTATATTAGCAATATGGCAAGCTTAAATTGTGGTAGAAAGACTGTATGGAAGGACGTCCATAAAATATATATTTGTCTAATTTTTTACAATTTAGTGCTTAGTAAATTTAATTACATTTAGTTCTTATTCTTATAATTTCTTTCTCAGTAAATTTAAACTTGATTGAATCTCCTTGAAATTTAGTATATGCATCCATTTAAAATAACACACAAGTCAATTTGATTCCATAAATAGAGGTTTATAGCAAAAAAACAATAATTTTAATTCCTTTTGGTTAACAAAGTTTCTCTTAATAAGTGGAGGTGATGGATTTTTTTTTTGTAATAATACGAACAAGCAATTGGAGCCAGGGGTTGGAAATTTGAGAGAAGTCATAGCAGAGGAGACTATAACTGTCTTTTGATTATTTTAATGAAAGGAGAAGCAATTCTTAGTATTGTTTTGTTGTATCTCTTTTTAAGCTTTCAACAGCATCTATGTTCAAAGGCCAAGGCCCGCCTTCTTACAGAGTTGCTGGTAGTGGTAGATGTTTCAGCTTAGTTATTTTTCTTTAGTGTGGGATTTCAGTTTGATGCATTCATAGTTAGCTGCAAAAACATTCATTAATTAATTGCATGATCATGTTTCCCTTTGTCTTGTTGTAATAGTGTGGTGTGACAGTCGACCGTGTAGGATAATCATTTTCTTGATGCAAAGTGTGTTGATTCGTAATAGTTGTTACATACATACTCAGCTCTTGTGTAGTGTTATCAATTGTCTTTCTTAGAGTTTGTTCAATTAGATATATCATTGCTTTTACAGATTTGTTGTTCTGATTTATGGTTTGTGATTTTTATGATTTGGTAAAATAGGATTTAACTTTTTGCAAAAGTAATTCTAGATTTATTTATTTTTAGATTATAAACCACAAGATTGATATTGTAGGAATAAAAAGTACTTTAAAGTTCTTAGATTGATGATTTAATTTGGTTTTCTACAAGAATATAAGTTAACTCAGCAGTGGTTAGGATTGAATGATTTATATTTTATCTATCATCTACTGAAAATGTTTATGCATACATTTTGCTAGTTACCTTTGAAATAAACAAACTTCTCTTGGTTGAAAATTGATATTGAGCACTTTGCTTGTTACAAAATTAATGATTATATAGAGTGACCAACATTTTGGAACGACTGTCAGGGAAGGTAATTGATAGACATAATTAGTAGTTGATTGGTTCAATTTATTTTAGCAATTATGATTTTTAGCATGCAGGGGCGATAAGACATAGTGAAGAGCTGTGCATCCTTCAACAAACCCAACGAGTTCCTACCCAAATGATTATCTATGATTAATAAGCTTGCATGAATACAAGAAGAACTCAACGAGAAACTCCCAAAACCCCCAGAAGAACTGAATTTGCAGGTGGAAGAGTTTGTGGCTAAAACCTAGGCCTAGGAAGACAGAAATTAATTGATGAATTAATCGCTAGGGTTGTTTCTTCTACTAGAGCCCTATATTGAATATCATCATCGGTAAGAAGGATCCCTGGTATTCCTAGGCTAGAGACATTAGTATCAATGGTGGAGAGACCAGTAGGAGCTAGAACACCATATGGTGGCCCTGTGGAGCGAACTCGAGGAGATAGGAGAATTTATGTGGGGGAAGGTGGACCAAAGGAGATCTATCGAATCAATGGTGAGGAAGTTACCAAAGAAGAGTGGTTGCAATTTTGATAGAAGTTTGAAGATCATAAGAAGCGAGAAAATAAAGAGTAAGAGCCAATCATGAATAAAAAGCATCATCATGACAGTCGTGAAGAAGGATTAGGGGACAATCATAACAATAACAACGACCTTCAACATGAGGATACAATTGCTACACTTCAGTTCCCTATTCGACAAACAACTGGGCATGCCCCTATGAAAAATATTTCACCCTGAGTTATTACCGCATTTTCGTGGGAAGTCCATAGAGGATCCAGATGAATTCCTCTTCGATTTTGAAATTCTCTATCGAATTTATGACTCTAACTCCAGTGAGAAGAAATTGAAACTATTTCCTGCCACCTTGAAAGATAATTCCTTACGATGGTTTATGAGTTTGGGTGGCGATATTGTTACGACGTGGGATCAGATGAAACATGTATTTCTTGTGAAATACCAAGAGAATTGCAGAACAAAGGATAAGAAAGAAGAACTATTTAAGATGGTGCAGAAAGACAACGAAAGTTTGGAGGATTTTGTGGAGAGGCTTATGTATAATGTGTAAAGATCAAACCATACCACTATTGGAAGCGATGTCCTCAAGATCATTCTGTTGCATGGGATAAGAGAAGACTTCCTAGACATGCTTAATCTGTTAGGGGAGGGAGACATCTACAAATAACCTTTTGGTCAGATTGTGTACTTATGTCAACGATACTCTAGGGGGTCTTCCAGAACGAATACAAGGGACCGAGATGTCTTCTTACGAGCAAAGAATTCAGCTAGTGGAGGGGATAGTCGGGCGGAGATAGGAAACCTTCTCAAGAATGTTAAAACTGACATGATGAGTTCCATCTCTTGACAGTTGGATGTCATGAGAGAAAAGCATAAACAAGTTGCCAAATATCTGGTACTTGGGGTATTCTTCCCTAAGTGCAGGAAGAAGCACCCGCTAAGAGAGTGCTCACTGGATAAGGTGGAGGTATGTGGTCTATGCGAATTGGAACATGACACTAAGGATTTTCCTTCACTTCTAAAGGCCAAACCAATATTTCAAGTATCTACTGTGGACACAGAGCAGGTATGTTTCATGTCGCAAAGGAAGTCATGGCAACCTCGGATTCCAGGTATAAATGATGAGCCTACACCTTTCAATTCCTGGAATAATTTTAATAATCAATTTCCTCCGCAATACTCATATCCTCATACAAAGTGGCACCAACCTTTGCAACCTTCAATGCAATATCTGACCCCTTGGACTTCATGGGAACCAAATCCAAGCCAACGAGCCCCTTGGTATCCAAGCTGGAGAAACCCTTATCTTGGGAACCAATTTACCCATAATCAATCACCCTATCCACAGTATCAGAAGCCACATCTACAACTCCCCAATAATGCTACACCAATGGGTGCACCACTCTATCCTCAACTTCCTGCTCAACCTAACCCCAATCCTAATAATAAGGAAGTGCAACAATTTGCAACCTCTAGTATTTCATATTATTCCATTTCCCCTCTCTCTTGTAATGATCTACATTTACAATTAGGGAGGGTAGTGGAACCAGTCGTCATTGAGGATGTTCCATTCTCTATGACCGAAGAGGGAATGAATCAACAATTTCGAAATTCATTCAGTTCAGAAATCCCCATTATCGAGGATGTTGAAACATCAGTTGAAACACCAGCTGAAACAACTATTGAAACACCAGCTGAAACAGTGATTGAAACACATGATTAAACATCATCTAAGACACTTGCAGAGACACATACTAAGAATCAACCTACACATTTTTTGAGAGAACCACCATATCCTGAACGATTAACCTTAAAGAAGGCAATGGAACAACCTATTTCCAACCTTCTAGGAGAATTGAAAAATATTTATGTAAAGATTCCACTCTTACAAGCCCTACATGATGTACCTATCTTTTCCAAGACTGTTAGAGAACTGGTTTTAAAGAAACCAGGAAGGAAGCCTAAAGATCCTCCTATAGTCAATGTAGTGGGGAGGTTATCTAAACTTATGATGGGGAGGGCTCCACTGGGTAAATACGATGACCTAGGTAACCCCACTATTATATTATATATTGGAAAGACCCATATCCCTAACATTTTGTTCGATTTAGGCACTTCAATAAATGTTATGACCATTGAGACTGTAAATAAATTGGGACTCGTTGATCTCAGGCCTACCCCAATGATATTAGAATGGCTGACACATCCACTATCAAACCAAAAGGAATCATGAACGACCTGGTAGTCTCTGTTGAATCTATTAGCACTGTCATTGTGCTAAGTGGTTGGAAAGATATAAAACAGTGCGAGAGGAAATAAGGTATAAAAATTTATTGACAAAGGACCTTGAAGAGTGTCATTGAAGTTCTACAGATATGATGAGGGGTCATTTCCAGACTAGGAGTGGCATATAATTGAAAATTTCCTTGATTCTGGGCTTGGAAAAGTGTATAGGAATGAGAAAGATGCTCGAGAATGAACAGTGAAAAAGGGATGAACGGCTCAGATGCACTAGGAAGAAAATCGAGGGTATAGATTGATTTCTACGCAGGAGGAAGGAAGGATAATCCACATGTAGGATCGGCCATTGTCTGAACAAGGGCAAGTAGATCAATGACCGATAAAGATTTCTCCATGCAGACATGCGCAAGAGACAAATTGATGACGGTTCACGAAATCTATTACAAGCTTCATATTTCAAGGGACAAGATTGAAGGTCGCCCAAGATTGACGGCATAGGGGGATTTCGTAGCCCCAAGATGCATGGGAGTATAAAAATCTCCTCCTTTGAAAATTATGGTATGAGCTGCATATCTCAACGGTGGAGATGTAACATGGGTGTAGATCTACGGTCAATAAATATTTCTCCACCGGAACTTGCAAGATGGATATTTTTCTTTAGCATTGCGAAGGTCGGTAGGGACCTCCACGTTGAACGGAGAGGATTAGAAAATAGGCAGATATCTACGATCTTAAAGGATTTCACGATGGGAACATGTATATAGGATAGCAAAGAGGTGGATTGTGAAATTCGGTAGGATCCACACTAGTGAATGGTCCATATTTGTTATAGTTTCAAATCTACGGATTAAATGTTTTTCGCGACGCAAAGATGCAAGGGTGAGAAAGAATATGGAGTTCATGAAAGGAAAATAAGGGGTTAACTAGATGAACGATCTAAATTTGATCATGTAAGGAACTACAGCCTAGAACATTTTTACAAATGGAAGATGCCCGCCGTGAAGGTGCATTTCAAATCGCAAAATTAGTAAAGGAAACAGGAAATCGATGATTAAAAAAGATCCATGAAAGGATCAATGGTTATGATATAATTTCAGAATGTGAGCTGCAGAGAAGATAAGGGAAATGAAAAAAATGGAGGGAGACTAATGAAATCAAAGTAGCACAAAGGATCAATGGTGCAGAATAGATCGGGCAGAAATGGAAGGATGAGAAAGGTTTTGATCACCAAATATGCGAGAGAGTTAAGAATATGGAAAATCATAAAATACTGTGCACATGAAAATCAGTATACTATTTTATTCACTTACATCGAGAGAAGGAGATGGCAGGTAGTACGGAAAGAGTACATTCCTACGGCGTTCATCATCCACTTGTTAAACACCAGGTAGGCCCTTTTTTCCCTATTGAAAGTTGTATAAATGGCCTCAAATGGAAAACATAGAAGATCGGGGCTTAGAGCATCATAAATTAGAAGAACTGTTGGAGGATAGGAATGTTGATGTTTTTTATCCTATCTTGTTAAATGGGCCCATTGAGGCTATGAAACATAGGTTGAATGTGCTAAAGGACCAGGGGACTGACCTTTATAACATCTATAAATAAATTTTTCACTTTTTTTCTACTGAACAAGCCCCTGTTTTCCCGGAACTTGTGATTTGGTGTGCAAACAACTATTCTATGTCAGAAAGATTCATAATGAACCTCGATCGCTCCACCATTTTATGTCATGTTAGTTCCTCAGTCATTAGGTAAACCCTATCTGTCCCTGAAGACTTTACCTTAAAGGAAAAATATTACAATGAAGAGTCTATACTCCAGTATTTTAAGGATTCCACCGTTGAGAGAAAGAAAGCGATTTTTAAGAAATGTTTCAAGCCAGAAGATGAGTCATCTATCCCATCCTTCCCAGTTGATGCAGACCTGTTTAACGAAGAAACCAAGTGTGTAGTCACCATGTTATGTCAAATTTTGGGTCTAGACATAGATACATACATCCATGAAACCCTTATGAGTCTTCTCTTCATCTTAAGCACTTGTCTAGTTGAGTCAGGTGAAACCAGTCAGTCATTACAAGTGTCATGCATTAAATTTGATGATTTCTTAGCTAAGAATATTCATTCTCAGCTAATGAACTTCATCAAGACCAAAAATTTCAGGTTCCAATCATATCTATTGAATATGTTCCTTTCCTTCAAAAAGGATAATCTACAACTACCATAAATTATATTAACATATGAAATGTACATGGATTATACCAGGTTTGTGAATTTCCTCATGACAAAGATTTATGCTGCCATTTTCCAAAAGAGCATGCCTCCGGTGCTGTCAGAGATGTGGGATCTACAGAAGCTTCTAGAGAAAAGAGAACATGAGACTGGTTCCTGTATGAATATGGAAAAATGACCAGACTATATGGTTTCACTCAATCACCTTACAGGTTACCAGCTTTCCTAACTCCAAGAGTCTTCTCAATGGAGTTCATCAGACAAAAGCTGACCGTAGAGATTGAACACTTCCTAAAATATAAGAAGTCCACTGACATCAAATACCCTTGGGTTGTAGGTCCATTCACCATCAAGAATAAAGATTCTTTGCCAATGGTGGAAGGCTTACTTACAGAGTTGGGATTTGAGATAGAACCCACAATCAACTATGATCCTCACCAGGTTATCTCAAATATGAGAAATGATCAAAGGAGAAAACCTTTTAAACATGAAGAGGTTGTCGGATTGGAAGAAGCTGCCAATTGGTCTAATTACCCAAAGGAAACCCCAAATATTGTTGACTTAGATGAAGATTCAAGCTCTCCCATGAGAGAGGTTTTCTCTTTATTTCCTGATATCTCCAATTTGGTTGCTGCAGCGGAGAGAATTACTCCATTGGCCATCCAATTAGAAGGAAAGAATAAAAGAGATTTTCCTGAGGCAATGGATATCAAGGAGGAAGATACTGTTGAAACTCCCAAAAGGCAGAAGATTGAAACATAAGGATACTATTGTCTTAGATATAGCTATAAACAAAGGGAAAAGGAAAATGAAGATACCAGGCTGTGCATTTGAGGTAAAAGAATATACATTTGCAGATACTCTGGTCGATTCCTCTTCCCAGTACAAGGATAGAGCGAACTCAGTGGATAAATACAAAGACATCAAAGACATAAATTCAGAAGAGACTCTGAAATTATATTCTGAAGTAAGAAATATTTCTAATCAGGATGTGTCTTTGGTTTCAGTCATGGATTATGTTCAAAACACTATGAACTTGGATTTGGAAACCAATAACAGAGTTGCAGAAGTGAAAATGAACCTAGATGATATCCCCATACCTGGCATTATTCATCTACACAAGCAGACAGGGGATATCTTGTTTACTCACTTGTTGAAGGTCACTCTAGAATTCTCCAAGTTATAGATCCTCAAAAGTAAAATTGAAAACCAATTGAGGCAAGAAAAGGTGGAAAACAAGGCCCACCAAACACAGATAAAGAAGCTGCAAATTGATCTACTGGCTGCTGGAGGCCAATTTGATAAGGGAGCTGGGACCCAAAGGCTGCTGGAGAAAGAAAAAGGAATTCAATTATTGAAAAATAAGGTTCTCATGCCTTCCACTCAGCTAATACAGGGCCCTGAGCTGGCTGAGATAGAAAAAGAAAAGGAGGACCTGAATAATCAACTCATTGATTGTAAAGCAAAAGTATTGAAGTTTGTTGATAAGGAAAGGCAATGGCAAAAAGACATGGTCTTGGTATTAGAGAGTGAGAAGGCCATGAAGGAAAAGTTTGAAGAAATAGAAATAAAATTGCAGGAGAAAGATAAAGTGATCCAGATGGATATCGGTGGCCACCCACCTATTCCACTAGCTCAAAACAATTGTCCGTTGTGGTAGTTTCCTAGTTATTTTTCTACAATTTTTTGGGTCCTAAACTTCCGGGGCCGTTTTGAGGCCCTAAACAACGTTTTTTGGAGATTCGGGGCCAAATGGTTGCCATCAGCATGCATTTGGCTGACCAAAAGTTTTAAATCTTAGATAGACCTTTCCAACGAGTTATCAAATGCTCAAATCGGAGATCATATGCAAAAGTTATGACCCCGGGAAGTTGACTGTTCAACTTACCACCTTGGGGCCACAAACTTTATGACGGTTCATCTTCTAGGGTTACGTTTTGGACTTTTGGGGTTCTCACCTCATTATTATTATAAATAGACCCCTTTGGCCTCATTTTGTAATCAGCTTGGCACGAATGAGCATAGTAGCCACATCTCTTCTCAGAGATAGCTACAACCATTCTAGCATTTGTATTACAGTCTGTTCTATTTCCGCCATTTAATAGAATATGTGTTTACTGTATCTCTGTTATCTTTACAAAATGTCTGTTATTATGATTCTGTATATTTTCTTTCATTTCGTTCATGCATAAATCTGGATTAGTGGTATCAGAGCAATCTGCTCTTTGATTATTTCTCGGCGCATGTCCCCGACGAGGTCCGAGTATAGAGAGTTTGGTCTCGAACTAGTTTCACTTGATCATTCTCGCCGTCCCGAATGACCTCCCATGGCGGAAGAAAAGAGAGACGACGGAGCAGGAGATCCTATCAAGTCGCTGCTCAAGGAAGCCCTCGAGTGACAGAGGAATGAGATGATGGATAGTTTCGCCCAAATCCTTCGGCGAATCCCGGCCGCGGCAAGTGCATCTTCAACAAGCAGCCGGTTCGGGGATGCAACTCCCTTCAAGGTACAAGTTAACTTTGATATTCCTTTATTTGAAGGAAATATTGATGCAGATGCCCTGGATAATTGGTTGAATGTTCTAGAAGGGTATTTCTCTGTCCACAATTTTTCCGACAGAGAAAAGATCACCTTTGCGCTCCTTAAGGCAGTCCCCCATGTCCAAAATTGTGGGGTACTTATTGTGAGAAAAACTCATCAGACGAGTCTGGAATGTTTGAAACAAATCCCACTTGGGCCTCTTTCATAGATGTCGTCAGGGAATAGTATTACCCAGTGGGAAACTATGATGACCAGTACACAAACTGGACCATTCTGCGTCAAGAAAGGGACCAGACGGTGTCGGAATACACCAACAAATTTCATACCCTGCGGACAAAGATGAGTATCAAAGACTTCGAGCGGCACCTAATCCTGAAATATCGCAGTGGTCTACATCGATACATCTGAATTGAGATGGACTTCCTCAACATCTCTTCACTTGGATCCGCCTATCGGTATGCTGTCAAAATTGAGGAGAAATTTTGACAAAAGAACAAGCGAGACTCTGGACCTGCGAATCCACCACAGAAGCAAGGCAAGGGAAACCCTAGCCCGCAGAACACAGCAAAAGAAAATGAAAACCAATCCCCGCCACAAGCAAAGAAGGGAGATCGAAGGACAAAGAAGGACACTGGTAAGTGGTGTGAATTTCATAAAAGCCCTTGGCACAACACTGATGAATGTCGCTCAAAGCAGTCACTAGTGGCCGAGATCAAATATTTGGAATTAGATCTTGATTCTGATTCTGAACCCAATGCCACAGCCGCACACAATGGGAGGTAGATCATTGATACAGACCCCACTGCCACTGTTGCTACCGCACAGATTCAACTAGAGGATCCTGAAGAGTCAAAGGTAGAGGAGCGCCTATTCCACTCGCATATGTGGGTGAAGGGAATGCCTCTACATTTTGTTGTTGACAACGGCAGCCAAAAGAACCTGATCTCAGCAGAAGTCGTCAAGAGATTGGAGCTTCCGACAACACCACACCCGCAACCTTACAGCATCGGTTGGCTAAGCCAAGGACGAGGTATCTGCATTACTCAACAATGCCTCCTGCCATATGGAATCAAGCCTTTCAAATGCGAGGTACTGTGTGATGTGGCCCCACTTGAAGTATGTGATGTTCTTTTCGGACAACCATATATGTGGAAGCGTCATGCTGTATATTAGTCACGGCCTCGCAGTGTCATTGTCACTTTGGGAGGACAAATCTACCGGATCCCAAAGACAGTTGCACCTGCTACAGTCTCACAAGGTAGGAAGATAAGCTCCCACACCAGAAAATTATTCCTCTTCACGATTGCATCTGAAGGAGAACATAAGATCACAGAGACCTCCACACCCTCTGCACAGGGTGTCTCTGCTCATTAGACACAAGAAGAAAAAAGAGCCATTGTTTCCTCATCTATCCGAGTACCTCTACAATGCAAGGCCACGCATTCAAGGTCCTCATCCAAAAACAAATCATCCACACAGCAATTACAACCCTCTTGGGATGCCAAAGAAAAGCAGCCTCTTCACTTCAGCAAATGTCGCACCAGGAGATCAACTCAACACACAGTTCAAGATATGATATGGGATTCGACTCAATGGAGACCATTTCTTCCTAAGGAGGGAGGATTGATCCAGATGGAGATCGGTGGCCACCCACCTATTCCACTGGCTCAAAACAATTGTCCATTGTGGCAGTTTCCTAGTTATTTTTCTACAGTTTTTCGGGTCCTAAACTTACGGGGCCGTTTTGAGGCCCTAAATGACTTTTTTTGGAGATTTGGGGCCAAATAACTGCAATTAACATGCATTTGGTCGACCAAAAGTTTTAAAGCTTAGATAAACCTTTCCAACGATTTATCGAATGCCCAAATCGGAGATCGTATGCAAAAGTTATGACCCCGGGAAGTTGACTGTTCAACTTACCACCTTAGGGCCGCAAACTTTATGACGGTTCATCTTCTAGGGTTACGTTTTGGACTTTTGGGGTTCTCACCTCATTATTATTATAAATAGGCCCCTTTGGCATCATTTTGTAATCAGCTTGGCATGAATGAGCGTAGCAGCCACATCTCTTCTCAGAGATAGCTACCACCATTCTAGCAATTATATTACACTCTGTTCTATTTCCGCCATTTAATAGAATATGTGTTTACTATATCTATGTTATCTTTGCAAAATGTCTGTTATTATGATTATGTATATGTTCTTTCATTTGGTTCATGCATAAATCCGGATCACAAAGAGTTACAATCGAGGATCATTCCTCCTATGGCTGGATCTAGTGAACAGAGCATAGTCCAGTCTATGTCACAAGTAAGTATTAGATATTAGGAAATCACTGGTTTGAAGAAGCAGAATAAAAATTTGGAGGGAATAGCTTAAAAGAGAGAACTAGAAAGAAATAAATTGGAAGAAAAATGTAAGGAACTGGTATATAAGAACAACAAATTGACAAAGCAAGTTACATGACAATTATCCTTACAAGGAGCAAAACATCTCATCTAGGATGTACTGATAGTAGAAGCAGCCAAACTCCGACCTTATTTGGATTTTATTCTTGATAAAGAGATTGTTACGCAAGCTACTAGACAAAATATCTTGATGGTAAAATATCTGTTACATAAAAATCCCATAGACACAACTCATAATGCAATCAATTTTTGAACAGTTTGAATGAAGATGAAATAAAGAAAGAAAATATTCAAGATAGGGTCTTGGTTATCGCTTTGGCAAGTAAAGTAGTAAACAAATATCATCATTTGGAAATAGTTCAAGAAAAAATTGATGTTATGCATCATCAAATCAAGGGATATATTGAATTGTTTAATCCTTTATTTAAAAGAGGACTTCCTTTCTTTTGGGAAGAGAAAGGAGGAACATGGTCTCAGAAAGAATATAATGATATGTTATTCAATTACAAATCAGATCAGAGACAATTTGATGATATGCAGAATTAATCCTTATCTGGAAAAGCAGTGATTGAAAAATTGGCTGGAGAGTTTGAGATGGTGTTTGACTTCAAGGTCACATGTAAAAAATTTCCAAAGTTCTCTTATGCAGAAAATGTGGAGCTCAGATTATTGGTGAAGGAGATGATCAACCTGGATCTTCCAGCTGTTGATCAATGGATAATAATTGAAAATTACAGGAAATGTAAATACAAGGTGCACCAATGAAGATAGGATTGAGCATGACGAGGATCAAAAGGAAAGCTGTAGAATGATCAAGCGAGCCAGGATACTGAATATACACTACTTTTTTAAATCCAGCATATGCTACGCCCCTATTTTTCTGTTTCATATAAATCATGGAAAATGTGCCACTCTAAAGTTGTTAGAAGTTTGTTTCTTAAGTTGTAACTAATTTCGGCCCTATTTCGAGGTTGGTCTCGGGGACCTAAGAAATTATAAGTATACCTTCAGCAGAGGAAGAAAGGGTTGAAACACGAGAGACTTTTATGTTATGTAAACTTTGAGATCTGTCTTTAATATAAGTTGCATATTTGAATGCTATCTTTTGAATGCAAAGATTCATGTATACTTCTCAGTTATAGTCTATGATTTCTTTTCTTTATGTGCATGTCCTCCTTGTTAATATTTCGATTATGTTTTCTTTCATATTTGAGATAAGTGTGTGATATTTTTCAAAATTCATACTTGGTTATTCTTTGGTCTATCATTTCAGATATTCACAAATTGTTTCTACCAAAGTTAATGTAGAATTCATCTAACTAATGCTCTCTATTAATGAACTGTCATCCGATTTCTTCCTTATCACCAGACCAAAAACATATTGACTGTAACTGAAGTATTATCTTGCCTTTGTAGACATTTTCCATGCAGATTGCTTTGTGTTTCTTGATAATTGTGACTCCATATCCCAATGTACCCTTACCCTGTTTTCAACCACAACAAAATTTGAATTTCATTTCATGTTTGTATCTGGCCTTATTATATATCTGTGAGAGATAGATACATCTATGGAAACAAAGAAGGTAGCTCCCTTTCCTAAAGTGGTTCTGTTGTTACCTCTTGGTCCACCTTCCACAACCTTGGGTGTGATTCTGAGTGCTAGCAGACTCATGGGAGTACCCTACAGGATTCGTTTTTTTACAATCCAATTCATAGCTGGGGGGACACCCATTAATCTTAGGAAGACCATGGCTGGCCACAATAGATGCATGCATTAGTTGTAGATTAGGATCCATGACGATTTATGATGGAATTTCCAACATAAACGTAACCTTATATCCTCTAGCCAGACCAAGCTCAGACGCTAAAATCCCATTATTGATGGACTTAGAGGAGGAGGAAGGTACTCAACCATTGCTAACAATTGGCAGGGACCTTGTAACAACCCTAGAATTAATTATTATTATTAATTTTGCTGGAAATACTTTATTACTATTTTATTATTCTTTTATTATTTTTGACATAAAAGTCAAGAATAAAACATTTTGTAATCAAAACAATTTTATTTAATAAAATATGTTGAAGGGGGACAAGAGTGGATATAGTTGTTAACCAACGTTTGCTAACCCATAAGAGGAAAAAGACAAGTGGAAAAAAACACTGAGTGAGAACTTAGGATGTAGGAGGCATCATCCCCAAAAATCAGGTCACAACTCCTAGTTGAGTGCTAAAGAGAAAGAGGCTCATAAATGACCAAGTCCTAAGAAAAATACTATAAATTAGTATGTCCATAAGAAACAGGGGGCTAGCATTGGACGGGGATTAAACATCTGTGTAATACAAGAGATGGAGCATTGAGATTTTGCTCGTGTGGTTCAGCGAACAGGATTGAGGGGTTCTGGAGCAAGTAGTTTGGATTCTATGGGAGTTGGTTGGGAGGAATGGCATCTCCACTCTTGTTTTCCCATTGTTGGTGCCAGGTTTTCTACTTCACATTTTAATGTTGTAGAATATATTTCCGTAGATCTGTAATAGCTAAACTCTATTTGCTTTCGACTAATCTATTGTTGTTCTATTTGTATTTTGCGCTAATGGAGTAAATTCAGTTAGTTTTCACAAAGATACCTATATTAGACTGTGTATTTCCTATAGGCATCGTTTCCTAGATATATTTACATTCTGCATTTTGAAATAAAGTTAGCGACTGAAATTACAAATAAATTCCATTTTTTGTTATATGTATAGATCTGTTTTTTCTTTCTTTCCAGGCATGTAGATAAAATCCATTTACTTAGAATTCATTTAAATTCTTTATATAAGTTAACAGTATCCAATTATAATGTTATTATCATATATATATATATATGTAATGTCTAGTATTATATAGTTAGGAATCTTCTTAATAGTATTATAATTTATAAAGAAACTAATCCAGAGTATTAGTTATCGACTCGAATTCTTGATGGGAGTAATCAATGTTATCATCGTAAGTCTAATTAAACTAAGAAAAATAATTATAGGAACTACATGATCTTTCCCTTATATCTTTATAGAAGGAAGATAGTAGGATCTCAGATCCTTTGTTTACAAACATACCCTTTCTAATCGCAACCTCTTTCCGAGTAAATAGCAATCCCAGGTATACTAATCCTATACTATTGCATATTAACGAGAAAACAAGCTAATGCATCGAATATCCTTAGTTATAATAGAAATAAAATATATAGCAGACTTGAAGGGCCATTCTTTATAAAATACACCAAAGCACATACAAGTCATGGGATCAAATCCTTTCAAAGACTTTAATCTAAAATTATTGGATCAAATATCCTTGATTCCAAATTACTAACAGAAAATCAACAATATAAAATCAATCGAAATCTATGTGATACACCTGCCATCACATTATTCATCAAGACAGAGAATTAATGTTCGTCCTAGCACCAAACCCTGCAAATGAACCAGTTATAGTTAATTTTAAGCATGTTGATCATTTAAATCAAGAACCATCATAAACTTAAAACGTTGGAGTTCTTACCATGACGCTGAGCGTTAATGGCCAGTGTTTGGCTCCTCCGAGCATCCTTATCCCTCCAAAGTCTACAGGAAGCAAGGAGTGTCAGTAAAAAAGAACAAGTACTAGTATAATAAACTTAATAATTGCAACTAAAGTTCCAATTATGGTTACCAGTTGAAGCAGACTGTTACAGGATGAAATTGTCGGCAACTTGATGGAGCTCTAGTTAGATGGGCCATCGTCGAGGAAAAACTCAAGAGCACTCTTCACCTCGGAAAAACTCAAGAGA
>LPNX011076967.1:0-32868 GCA_001517045.1 Pseudotsuga menziesii
TATCTTTCATATAGCGGTACAGTATATGTCCCAATATTTAAATTGACATAATATGATATGCATAAGATGGCATCTCTTTATATTTTTAAGGTGACTATAGCATCTAGTCCGTTAGTAATTAATTCTTAGGTTTCCTTCTCTTTGGCTCTTTCAACTTTCAAGATAATTTCTTGAACATCTTTGTCGAGGCTAATATGATGCTATCCTCTTACATCATGGATAAGTTCTATTAGAATTTAACTAAATAGGTTATAGTATTTTTAATTGGGATAATTTTTGTGAGATTAGGAATCCCTCTAGGGTGCCATAGTTAAGATGATATGAAGACTATGTCATCAAAAATATCCCTCACCATTCTCTTTTTGCCCTCATGGGTTTAGTTGGCCCCTTGTTAAATTGTGTCAACGTCTTACTTCTCCTAAGTTTTTCACTTAGGTAATTTAACTTATATAAGCTGCAAGGTTTTGTTTCTTGTGGGGCCTTGGCCTTAAGCTCCTCACCATAAACAAGTACAATAAACATTTGTAATGACAAATTATCTAGGATATGCGGAAGAGATATTACACTTTGCGTCTAGAACTAAGTGGGTAGGTTGGTGGGACTCATTCTCCCATGATGGTCTGAGAGGTAAAGTGTTCACTTGACTCCCAAGCTTACTTAGTTCTTTGAACTAAAGCACCTCTTTCATCTCATATGCAGATTATACTTAGTGACGGAGATTTAAAGAGTGCTAAACGTTTTGATCATTAACATACCTAATGTTCTTTACTACACTTCATTAGAGACTCAGATATAGCGTGGCTATGATTATGGTAAATAAAAAACCCACAGGGTTCAAATCGTGGTTGTGGTTGATTTATTGAGTACGTAATTTGAAATGGATATGATTTAGGGCTTAGATTCCCATAGGATTCGATTCTTATCCTCCCTTGTATATAAATGTAAACTTTATGCTTTCATTGTTATATGGATCGTAGGCATGGTTATGTAATTGGTTACTCATGTATTTTATGTTGTGGTTTTTATTACGACCTCCGACTTGGATTTATATACCTGTAGGGGTCGATACTACGACCTCATGTTCAACTTAAGGGTTTCAATTTAACTCCTTGAAATGTTCCTTGGTTACTACTTATACAAATGTCACGAGTTAGATATTAGATGGGACTTAAATGATTTATGCTCACGATTCTCATTATGTTGATTTATATTGTTAGGACTGTAGATTTTAAATAGTGAAAAGAGATTTGATATTTGGACCAAAGAATGGTCTCGATACTTGCTCTTTTCGTTGTTTATGATGATGTTATTTTAATGTAGTGATTTAGTAGTTAATGTATATTTATATATGCAGACCTTGGAAGGTATTTACTGATTTATTTATCTTAGAAATAATTATATTTTGTACATAGTTGATTTAATTTATATTTCTATTCTATAACGGTTAATGTATACTTATAAATAGTATTCTAATTTGTTTACTATTGATGTTATTTAGATAGATTCAAATCTAGGTTTTAAATGGAACATTAGGTCTGAGCCAGTATTAACTTAACATGGCTCTACTCACAAATGAAATATGTCAATAGGGTAAAATGGAAAAAAAACACAGAGGTCATAGTTTTGAAATAAAACCTAGTTTATTCTTAACCTAGAAAAGAAATAATACAGAAATTAAAACTAGGGTGTAGAACCCTTGATAAAAAATTATAAATAAATTAAACTTGCACAAGTAAATTCATGAACAAACCCTCGATAAATCTTGTATAGGAAATAACTTACACCCTAGGGTTAATATCTAAAAATGCAGATCGTGGCAGATTTTAACCAGAGGGACATGCACATAGGGTTGGGAAATGGAGTGTAAACATTTATCTCGCATAGCCAACATTTAATCTAGAAAAATGGAATACACACTCTAGGGATTCATACCTGTAACTTGAAACTCTTTAATGGATGAATTTGCACACTCAATTAACTAACATTAACAATTCAAAGGAAGATCTGACCTCTCTTTTTAATGACCAAATCATTTGGGAACTACCACATTCCACCCAACCATGACCCGAAACTACTCCTAGTTTAAATCGGGATCCCCCCGAGCAAGACTCCAACATGCAAGTAGCTTAGAGCTCCTAAGGTAGGGTTTCTTATCTCATATTTGAGGTCTAGATCACATCTCATTTTTCCTTCCAAAAAAATGTTCTCCAAGAATTTACTTGAGAGCAAAACACAAAGAAAATGACTTTTCCAAATGATAGATCACAACCCCAAGCATTTCCTTGGCTTGAGCCTTTATAGACAGACTTTTCATTCAAAGGGACAGTTAAATCAAGAAACCTTGGTTTCTTCATTTAACCCTTTTCAATTATGTTGGGTAATTTTTAATATTTTAACTTTGCAACTTTCAACTAGTTCCTATTTAAACATTAGTAGGTTTTTGATTATTTATTATATTTACATAATAAATAATAATCGATGAAGATTTTCTTTCTTTCTTTCTTTCATCATTAATATTATTACTATATTTATTCTTTATACATCTCATGTATAAAATACATAATAATATAACATTTGCTAACATTTGTCTTTGGGTATCATATACCATGATCCGTATACTTAATGAAATTTCTTCATTAAGGTCAAGTAGGTAGATGGCTAGGTCTACTAGGCTAGGCAACTCTCAACATCCTTGCATGTTGGATTTCCCTCATATAATGTGGTAGTTCTTCGAGACTTGATGAGAATAAAGAAATTCGAAATTTTATTTAATCACTTATAAATAAGTATGATGAGATCAATATTTTTCTCAAGTCATTTTCACTCGAAAGTTATTAAATTCTTTTTAGTAACCCCTAGCACTTACCAGAGCAGCCCATACTGAACGTTTTAAGAGAGAGTTAGTGACTTAGTGCAATTCCAGAGCTCTTTGATCAACACTAATGCTAGGATGTACTTGTATGATACACCTACAGATACAATGGCCAAGAATCTAATGCTTGAGATCTTATGCTCAACATCAACATGGAAGGCTCGAGGGCTTATGTTCAACACTTCCAAATCTTATCTTTTCATATGTTTGAGAGCTCCTCGCTCAACACAAACTTTAAATACCCATGTGCTCCAAAGCTCCTTGCTCAACACAAAACATCAATCACCCATGTGCTCTTGAGCTCCTCGCTCAACACAAAACATTAAGTACTCATGTGCTTGAGAGCTCCTCACTCAACACAAAACATTTGATCAATCATGTGCTTCACGGTCCACACGCAACACAACAAACATATATATATCATCAACAATTGGCTTACGCCCAATATATAAAACCAATCATCATATTCATATGCACTCAGGTCTTCGACCCAATATATCAAAATATAATATCAAGTCAACATCATAATCAATAGGCACATGCCTATAAGTATTTGGTCCAAAATATCAAGATATTACACAAACCGTTATCATTACACTTTAAAAAGTGTTTAGACCTATAAGTATTTTATATATTTAAATACATGATAAATCTAAAATTAAATATTTTAAATAATAAAAAATTAAATTTTTTTATATAATATTATTAACTATATATCAACTTATTTTCATATTAAAAGTTATGAAATAAAATTTAAAAAATTAAAATAATAATAAAGAAACCAAACGAAAATGATATAAAATTATTCAAGCTTGAAAAAAAAATAATGAAAAAAAATAGAATTTAAGTTAAAAAAAACAATAGAAAAAAAATTAACCTTTTTCAAACTGGTACACCATAATTAACAAAACAAACTATCTATACAAATACTCCCAATGTGCCATTCCTACAACGGTCCTGATGTTAGTTGTGAGCATATATTATTGTTAAGGTTCGGAAAGCATATGTTTTTTTAGTATTTTGTTTGTGAAACATTTATTATTAGGTTTCTTATGATTTGAAAGAAAGGGAGGTGTGTCATAAACACCTTTATTATTGTTCGGTTTCTTCGGATTCAAAAGAAAGGGAGGTGTTTCTAAAATAGAAAAACCGTAACTGTAATTTTTTCTCTATGTCCTCAACAAGAATCAGTGAGAGGTTTTAAAAAAAATTTCAAAAACCGTAACTGTAAAATTGAGAAACGGGAACAATCTTACAAAACAAAACGCCGTTTCCGTTTTTTTTTTAAGTGTTTGAGTAAACGACCGCTGACGTTCCCTTTCTGGCAACAGTCCAAACGAACAAACTAAAAATGTAACGTCGATTCTATAACATTAATAATAACGAAATTATGCATCAATTGAGCCATCCATTCATTGTCTCCTTCGATATTGAGTTTGTTGTGTTGAGCGCAATGAATGAAAATGGCAACGGAAAGGAAGAGGGAAACGCTAAAGGACGAGGAGGTACAGCCAGATGACTCCCGCGAGTGGTGGAATGATTTGCCAAGAAATTTGAAACAAGAGATATTGAAGTGGCTGCCAGTGAATTGCCTGTATAAATGTCTAGTGCTTTCCTTCATAATATCATCTGAATTGTTTTCAGAATCGAGACCACAATTGAGTTTGTTAGTATGATAAATTCATATCAACTTTCACATCAAAATCAAAAGGCTGCTTTTTCTTTTTCTCTAAGATCTGTTTGAGACTCTACTTGCATTTCACATTCATACAGTAGAACTTATTTTCATTTTCCACTATATGATATTGTGCTTCAACTTCTAATTATCTTTGAATCAAAGGGAGCTTCCTATTAATTTTAGAATGGGAATTTGTATTACCCAAAGATAAATAGCTTAATGATGTTGTTGCTGCTACTAGAGCAGGGTCTTTGTTGCATATATAGAAACCCCCTTGAAGTCTTGGTATCTTGCTTGCTCTATCATCTTTAAACAAGATACCCTCATCTGTACACGTGAACGAACTCTTCCATTCAATTTCATACTGGACAAGGTGAAAAAGGGAGGTAATGTTTCTACTCTTAAAAAACATCCTTGAATGCAAGAATTCCTCACTGTGTATAGGTGATGGTATCATGTTTGAAGATGATAGACCAACCAAAATACCAAGATTTCAAGGGTATTCTATATATGCAACAAAGACTATGTTTGACTAAGAGTAGCAACAACATCATTAAGCTATTTATCTTTAAGTAATAGTGTATGTTTTTAAGGTCACCTCCATGCCAAACACCAATTTGGAGTATGATATCCCCTTGTTGGTGGGACAAATGACCCCCTATCCGTAGTGATTTAACTGCTAAAGTCTACAGAAGTGTACATACACTACCCCTCTTGATTTGAACCTATCACCTGTTAAGAGGAAATACTTGCTCTTAACCATTAGGACCACTCATGTAAATTCTCATTCTGAAATTACTGAGAAAGCTCCCTTTGATCAAAAGATACTTAGAGGGTGTATTCAACCACAATTTCATATGGTGGAAAATAAAAACAAGTTCAACTGTATGAATGTGAACATGCAAGTAGAGTCTCAAACAGATCTTAACATGGTGGAAAATGAACCAATGGTTCGTCTATTAAGCTTCAATTTGCTTTCAAAGGAAAAGAAAATTAAGCCTTTTGATTTTGATGTGAATGTTGATTGGATTTATGAGAGGAACAAACTCTTGAACTAAACTTATCATACAAGAAAACAAATGTTCTATTAAAGAAAATGGAGAAAACAACTTTTCCTTTTGCTCTCAATTGTGATCTCTATTTGGAAAACAATTCAGATTATATTGTTAAGGAAAGCAGTGGAGAAAATGTTGGTCCCATATTGGTTGATAAGTCTTTTGAAAAGGATTTATCAGACGAGGAAACTCTGAATCTTGTTCTGAAATATCATACTAGAAACCAATTTTCCATTAAAGAAAAAGGAGAAACTTTTCCTTTTGATATCAATTCTGATCTTGATTTGGAAAACAATAGAGATGATAATGTTGGTCCTAGGTTGGTTGATAAGGATTTTGAAAATAATGTTTACAATGGGAATAAAGACTTATGGAGAGATTAGTTATAGCCAAAGAAAAGGTGAAGCACTTACATGAGATGCACTCAAATCTTATGTTTAGTTTTCTAACATTTATATAGACTTAAGTTTTGGTATATTCAATTTCGTTTTTTCTTAAAGTGTTATTTATATAGATTTAAGTTTTTGACTTCATATCATTTGAATGAAAGTGGTAGAGAGAATATTACTCTTATTTTGTAGACCACTATTTTATTCTGAATATTAATATTACCTTTTACCATTGTAATAGTTTGATTAGTAATAGTATTGAATAAGAGTAACCACTTAAATTCAAAATGAAATTAGATATGATATGTTTTTTAACTTTATTTCTTTCATATCTAGTTTTTCAATGATTATTTATGTAAACTAAAGTTTTATTTTTCATTTATATGATTGTATTAAACCTTTTTTTTTTGATATATTATTTTATAATATTGTTTTATGTTTATGTAAAAGACAATTTGTTTTTATGTGTGTATTTTTAATAGTTGGCCAATCAATTCAATAATTCTTATCCCATATAATTCTTTGATTTGCTATACCAATGCTTATAAGCATTTGAAGACTTTTTAAAACATCCGAAATGCCATTTTGTTGACAAATTTCAACCTTTCTCACATATATGTACCCACCAACTAGTGAAAAGCCCTCTAATACTATTTTCTACTGGCCATATTATAATCCACATATAAGTCTACATGTGCATTAACTCTTGCCACTTACATGAGTGTTATCTAGCTTGTGCCCAAAAATGGCTACTATTTTTTAGTTATTAATTTGGCCATATTGGAATCCACAAACATTAGACTGCATTAACGAGTGCCCCTTACACTAGTGGTGTTATCTAGCTGGTGCCGAAGAATGGCACCATAGGGACAACTTCTATCTGTAACGATTAAACACAAGTCTTTGCAAATTATGCTCACTTAGGACAGGTTTCAACTTAATTTTGAAAATTAGTTTTTAATCTATATTTTATTTTATTTTATTTTATAAATTATATTTTTATATTTATTAAAATAAAATTATTAGCTTATATAATTTACATGAATTGTATAAATTATTTCTTTAAATTTTATTAAAATAAATTTATTAATTTTCTGAATAAGTTGTAACATTCTAGATAAATTAATAAAAAAGATGAGATCCCTTTTACACAAGTATCCAATTTCAAATGCATTAAATAAAAATGTTAAGAAAAACGGAATGTATTTATTAGTATATGATCATTTTAATTAAAGAAGTTATTACCAGATTGTTAAAAAAAAATTCCAAAAAAGTTTAGCTTAATTTGGACAAATAAAATTATCTCCAAATTCTAATAAAGTTTGGACTAACATTATTAATAGAATATATGTTTTTAAATTTCCTTTAGTGCCAACACATTTGTTTAAATTATTGTAGTATTTAATTGTACTTACTTAACATTATGGATAAGTATTCATATTATTGTATTATTAGGTTATGATTTAATATTTGATTTAGTCAACAATAATATGTTATTTAGTACATTTGTTTAATGATTGAAACATTTAATTCTATTTACTTAACATTATGGATACAAACTTTTATTATTAAATTATATTTTAACATTTGACTAGTTGAAACAGTATTATTTTATTTTGAAGAAGGTTAAATATTCTATACTTTTTGACTTTTCACTTCACTGAAATATACTCTTCAATCCTTAGAAAAATTACATCTTTGTTGTGTTAAGATATCTCAAAACCCTTTAATCAAAGAGTGAAGTGCCTAAAATACTATATTAAAAATAAAACATTAGGAAAAGAAATGAAGAACAACCATCTAAATGACATATGTGAAAGCAAAGAAGCTTGAGTGCACAAAGTTGATGGGCCTTTTAGAAGCAATGGTAGATTGAAGCCAATGATTCAATATCCATAAAACATAGACCATCCCGAACAATGTTGACCTTGCCAATACTAAACCAAATCCTTCCAATACACTTTCAAGTTAGGACACTTAAGGAAAACGTATGTAGGTTATGTTTATTTAAAATGCACACACGTTGTAGTCTCCAAAAACATGCACACTTTTTGTACAATATGATTTATGCTTAAAAAAAGATGTGCCCGTCATTTTCTCCAAAACAACAAAATGCAACGTCTTTGGTCCGACCAAAACATGCAAGGGTGAACGCAATTTGGGTGATAAAGGAAAACAGATTCCACCTTGGGGATCAATCTCTTAATTCTGAAGTATTTACATGAAATCCTCACATGCTAGTTTCCTATTTTCAATAGTTTGTATGCCCTAATATGAATTGAAACCATACTTTTTTTAATTTCTATGCCCTAAAATAAATTTGCATTCCCAATGCAAACCAAAACCACAATTTACTCATAAAAAACAAATCAATTTCACTATTTTCATATAAATATTGACAATCATCCTTGTGAATCCAAACCAAAATTCACAAATATATTGCAAGGTTGCATACAACTAAAAAAAAAATCAAGTAGAATTCATATGTTCCCAAAAATACATAAATAAACATGCTAAATCTCTTGTCTCTACGTGAAATATTGAAGTTGGCCATCCAAGAAAATTAATCAAAACCTTATATTTTTGGTGAAACTTCCTAATCCAAGTGTTAAAATAAGGTATGGAAGCTTCCCATTCTTAACAAATATTAACCCTTGCATGAAGGGTACATTTTGGTTAAGGTCAAGACAACATAGTTCAGCAATAGGCTTTACCAACATCAAGATACATAGGGAGGTTGATGTGTTTGATTGCATTCCAATCTCATAAAATCATACATGATACAATGAAAATAGAAACCTTGTAACCATAAAATTCACTATACACAAACATGAAAAGTCTCTCATGGGTATATAGAAATAGTGCATACAACTAAAATATCATCAAGTGGAATCCATACATGTGCAAATTATGTATAAATAAAGATGCTAAATGGCCTATGTAGTCCAAAAAAATTCACGATGTACAAAAAATAATTACATATCTATCAAAATCCTTGCCTATATTGGGATTTTATTCATTAATAACACCTTCTACCACCTCCTCTAGGCTCTAGCCCTTGCCTCTACCTACAATGTGGGAGTTGGTACTCCAAGGGAATTAGTCAACGCGTCACATTTTATACCACTTTCATTAAAATGACATAAATACCAAAACTTAGTTCTATATAAATCACCATGTCAAAAATCAAAATATAGGATTTGACTACTTTGCTTTGAGATCAGCCTTTATTTCGTGCTTCTATGCTCTGATCTTATCTTTATCTCATGTAACTTCTTTACCTTTTCTTTGACTATGACGAATCTCTCCATAAGTCTTTATTCCCATTGTCAACATTATCTTCTTAAGACTTTTCAATGAAGCTCGGATCAACATTGTGTCGAGTGCTTTCCTTCACAATATCTTGATTTCCAAATCGAGATCACAATTGAGATAAAAAGGAAAAGTTGTTTTATCTTTTTTCCTTAATGGAACATTGGTTTTCTAGTATGATAATTTCTGGATAAAGTGTTTTCAAAATAATTATCAACCAAGTTGGTATCAACATTGTGTCAAGTGCTTTCCTTCATAATATCATCTTATTTCTTTTCCAAAGGGAGATCACAATTGATTTTTCTAGTTTGATAAATTCATATCAACATCCACATCAAAATCAAAAGGATTCTTTTTATTTTTCTCTGAAAGAAAATTAAAGCATAATAGATGACCATTGGTTCCTTTTCCACCATGTTAAGATCTATTTGGGACTCTACTTGCATGTTCACATTCATACCATTGAACTTATTTTCATTTTCCACCATATGATATTGTGCTTCAACCTCTAATTATCTTTCAATCAAATGGAGCTTCCTTGATAATTTTAGAATTGGAAATTGTATTAGCCAAAGATAAATTGGTCAATGATGTTGCTACTACTACTGGAACACAGTCTTTGTTGCATATATAGGAATCCCCTTGACGTCTAAGTATCTTTCTTGGTATATTATCTTTAAACATGATACCATCACTTTTACACATGAACGAACTCTTGCATTCAATTTCATATTGATGAGATGAAAAAAGGGACATGATGTTTCTACTCTTAAAAAATGTCCAGTTTTTCAACTTATTGAGTATGAAACTAAATGCAAGAATTCGATCGTGTGTATAGGTGATGGTATCATGTTTAAATATGATAGACAAAGCAAGATATGAATATTTCAAGGAGATTCTTATATATGCAAAAAAGACAATGTTTGAATAAGAGAAACCACAACATCATAAAGCTATTTATATTTGAGTAATAATGTATTTTTTTAAGGTCACCCCCATACCAAACACCAATTTGGTGTATGAGAGCCCTTTTTTGTGGTACAAATGACCCCCTCTCCATAGTGATTTAACTGCTAAAGTATACAGAGGTGTACATACAGTACCCCTCTGAATTTGAACCTATAACCTCTTAAGAAAAAACACATGGTCTTAACCATTAGGACCACTCATGTAAATTCCCATTCCTAAATTACCAAGAAAGATCTGTTTGATCCAAAGATACTTAAAGGGTGTATTGAAGCACAATTTCATATGTTGGAGAATGAAATCAAGTTCAATTGTATGAATGTGAACATGCAAGTAGAGACTCAAACATATCTTAACATGGTGGAAAAGGAACCAATGGCTCATCTATTAGGCTTCAATTTTCTTTCAAAGGAAAAGAAAAGGAAGCCTTTTGATTTTGATGTGAATGTTGATCTAAATTTATTAGATGAGAAAACTCTTGAAATGAAATTATCATAAGAAAAAACCATTGTTCCATTAAATAAAAAGGAGAAAACAACTTTTCCTTTTGCTCTATTTGGAGAAATCATGATATCTATTTGGGAAACAATTTAGATTATATTGTTAAGGAAAGCACTAAGAACAATGTTGGTCCCATATTGGTTGATAAGTCTTTTGAAAACACTTTATCAGATGAGGAAACTCTGAATCTTGATCTGAAATATCATACTAGAAAACCAACATTCCATTAAAGAAAAAATAGAAAAAAACACTTTTCCTTTTTATATCAATCCTCATCTCGATTTGGAAAACAATTCAGAAGATAATGTTGGTCCCACCTTGGTTGATAAGTATTTTGAAACTAATGTTTACAATGGGAATAAATACTTGTGTAGATATTAGTTATAGCCAATGAAAAGGTAAAACACTTACTTGCATCAAATCCTATATTTAGGTTTTTGACATTTACATAGACCTAAGTTTTGGTATATTGAGTTTAGTTTTTTTTATAGTGTTATTTATATAGATTTAAGTTTTGGAATTCATGAAAGTGGTAGAGATAATATTACTCTTATTTTGTAGACCACTATTTTATTCCAAATATTAATATTACCTTTTACCATTATAATAGTTTGATTATTAATAGTATTGAATAAAAGTAACCACTCTAAATTCAAAGTGAAATTAGATATGGTATGCTTTTTTAACTTTATTTCTTTAATATCTAGTTTTTTTTAATTATTATTTATATAAACTAATGTTTTAGATTTCATTTTATATGATTGAATGTATTAAACTTAGTTTTTTCTTATATATTATTTTATAATGTTGTTTTATGTTTGTGTAAAAGACAATTTGTTTTTATGTATGTATTTTTAATACTTAGCAAGTCAATTCCATATTTCTTATCCCTTATAATTATTTCATTTGTTATACCAATACTTATAAGCATCTTAAGACTTTTTAAAGGCACCTTGAATGCCATTTTCAACTTAAATGCCTAGGTATTTTGTTGACAAATTTCAACCTTTCTGACATATATGTGCCCACCAACTACTGAAAAGCCATCTAATACTATTTTATACTTATTAGCTTGGCCATATTATGATCCACAGATGAGTAACTACTACCACTTACATGAGTGTTATCTAGCTTGTGCCCGAGAATGGATACTATTTTCTACTTATTGATTTGGCCATATTCGAATCCACATATTTGCATTAACTATTGCCGCTTACTCTATTGGTGTTATCTAGCGTGTGCCCAAGAATGTCTCCATAGGGACAACTTCGATCTGTAAAGATTAAAAACAAGTCTTTGCCAATTATGCTCACTCAAATGCAAGGATAGGTTAAGTTTGTTCTTGATATTTGAATCCACGGTTCTACATTAACTACTGCCACTTACTCTAGTCGTGTTATCTAGCTTGTGCCCAAGAATGGATGCATAGGGACAACTTCGATCTTTAAAGATTAAAAACAAGTATTTTCCAATTATGCTCACTTGATATGTAAGGATAGGTTAAGTTTGTTCTTTTAATTCACAAATTAGATCTCTATTTAGTCAACTTCATTATGAAAATTAGTTTTCAGTTTATATATTTTTGGATTTGATTTTATTTTGTAAATTATATTTTTAAGTTTATTAAAATAGATTTATTAGCTTATATAATTTACACGAATTTTATAAATTATTTCTTTAAATTTTATTAAAATAAATGTATTAATTTTTTTTGATTATGTTCTAACATTTTAGATAAACTAATGAAGGAGATGAAATTAGTTTTACACACAAGTATTCAATTTCACATGCATTAAATACAAATGTTAAGAAAAAATGATTTTATTTATTACTATATCAGAATTTTAATTAAACAAGTTATTAACACATTGTTAAGAAATATTTCCAAAAATAGTTTAGGGTAATATGGACAAATAAAATTATCTCCCGATTATATTAAAATTTGGACTAGTATTATTAATAGAATATAAGTTTTTAAACTTGTGTTTCTGTCAACACATTTGTTTAAATGATTGTAGTATTTAATTGTACTTACTTAACATTATGGATAACTACTAATATTATTGTATTATTAGGTTATGATTTAGTATTTGATTTAGTCAACATTAATATGTTATTCAACACATTTGTTTAAATGATTGTAATATTTAATTCTATTTAATTAACATTATGGATAGACATTTTTATTACTAAATTATATTTTAACATTTGAGGAGTTGAAACAATATTATTTTATATTGAAGAAGGCTAAACATTCTATATTTTTTACCTTTCACATATGGTTTTCCTTCATTGAAATATACTCTTCAATCCTTACCAAAATTACAATTTTTTTTATGTTAATATATCTCAAAACTCTTTAATCAAAGAGTGAAGTGTATAAAATACTATATTAAAAATAAAACATTAGGAAAAAAAATGAAGAACCATAAGAAGTAAATGACATATATATGAGAGCAAAGAGGCTTAAGTGCACAAAATTGAGGGGCCTTTTACATGCAATCATAGAATGAAGCATATGATTCAAGATCCATAAAAAATAAACCATCCCAAACAATGTTGACCTTTCCAACCCTAGACCTGAGCCTTCCAACATGTGTTCAAGTCAGGATAGTTAAGGAAAACGTGTACAAATTATGTTTATTTAAAATGCACATGCGTTATAGTCTCAAAAAACATGCACACATTTTGTAAAATATGATTTATGCTTAAAACGGGATGTTCCCATCATTTTCTCCACAACAAAAAAATACAACGTCTTTATGCTGACCAAATCACGCAAGGGTGAATGTGATTTTGGTGATAAAGGAAAACAAATTTTACCTCACGGATCAATCTCTTCATTTTGAAGTATATACACCAAATCCTCGCATGCTAGTCTCCCTATTTTTTTGTATGCCCTAATATGAATTGAAACCATAATTTTTTTAATTTCTATTCCCTAAAGTAAATTTGCATGCCCAATGGAAACCAAAACCCCAATTCACTCATAAACACCATATCAATTTCACTATTTGCATATATATATCCACAAGCATCCTTGTGAATCCAAACCAAAATTCACAAATATTAAAAATTTCTCAAGTATATTGCAAGGCTGCATACAACTAAAAGAAATACAATTAGAATTCATATGTTCCCAAAAATACATAATAAACACGCTAAATCTCTTGTCTCTACCTGAAATATCGAGGTTGGTCATCCAAGAACATCAATCAAAACCTTATAGTTTTGATGAAACTTCCTAATCTAAGTGTTAAAATAAGGTAAAGAAGCTTCTCATGCTTAACAAATATTTTCCCTTCATTGAAAGGTACATTTTAGTTAAGTTCAAGACAAAATAGTTCAACAATAGGATTTACCAACATCAAGATACAACGGGAGGTTGATGTATTTGATTGCATGTCAATCACATACTATCATACATGATAGAATCCAATTAAAACCTTGTAACCCTAAAATACACTATACACAAACATGAAAAGTCTCTCATGGGTATATAGAAATAGTGCATACAACTAAAATAACATCATTCACAATTTAGAGTGGTTGGGATAGATGAGATTCGAGAGACTAGCAGACCACATATTTCCATTGAGTGGTGCATATGTCAACCAATGAGAGATCATTGGATGGATAGATGGTACATGGTTTTTTATATTCCCTTGCATAACAACAAGAGAGTACCACTGTACTTCCTCTGGAAACTTAATGCAGAGTTTGTGATGAGAAAGCATGTCAAATATTTTGACATGTTAGGGTTCTATGAGCTGGTACGGGGATGCCCCAAAATTGTCCCAATGTTAGGCATAGATATGGAAATTGATAGATACCTCCACCCCATTTCCAACTACTAATGCCAGGAATCCCTCTTACAGATGATATGATTCCCCATAAATAGGAGATATTTCTAATGCTAGCTGATATGATTTATTTCGCCACCATATTTATTGACCAAGCAGGCCCCTATTCCTCTTGTGGGGTACAACCATCAAATTTCAGTGGTAGAGGACCATCTATTGGTGAATATAAACTAACATCCAATGAACTCCAAATCATGCCACACATGTGAATGACGTGTGGTCAATCCTGTTATGGTTGTCTACCTCTACGATGACTTCTAGTGAGGTAAGGACATTGTGAAAACTCTATTGTTGTTCAATTTATTTTTTCCATATTGTACACATATTAAAATATTCTTAATATATGCAATTTTTAATCTTGGAGGAGCTTGATGCCTCTAAGGGGGGTGGTAGTGTACCAGTTGTTTTCGTATCTGAGGAAAAAACAACCAACATCAGGGTAATATTTCAACATGTGTCATTTTGTTAATACATATCATTTTGTCAATACATGTTAGTTCATTAATTTTTTAAATGGTATAATATTTACAATTTTTGAAGTTGTAGAAAATTAATTTTGAAGAGGATGAGGGAGACATTGATCTTAGTGAAATCCCCCAAGGTGGCTTCTATGATTACTTCATGAATGTAAGTACATGGTTAATGAAAAAATATTGTTCAAATTATTTTTTTGATTACTGTACACTCCTTTATAGATTGCTAATATGTATAATTTTTAATCTTGAAGGTGTTATCTCGCTCTGTAGAGAAGCAAGAAATTGCTAGTAGAGATCCCTCGTTAGTTATTTAGTACATATTGTTCTATCCATTCATGTTCATGTCCAACTATGGTAACACTAATGAAAATCCTTGCACTACCACTTTGGATTGGCTCTCCCGATAGTCCAAACTTAGATAAGCATGTTTTTTACAACATATGACCGTCTTCCATAAAAAAAGAATGATGATGCACCTAGTGATTCCAAATACGTTGTCCTCACATATATAGTAGGACCTAGTGCCCTTGATGATGGACCTAGTGTGCATGATGTACGTACCAACAGAATTGAAACTGTTAGAATCAATTGGAGTGGATCCAGGGAAGGACTGATGTTGGTAGATTTTGCATTCTTTCATGTTCAAAGATAAAAATTGTCCTGATAGATGCATCGTGGTGAATGATTGTAATGTCCCTAAAAAATGAAAAAAAAAATAGACTAGGTAAGCACTACCTATTCTGGACATTATTTATCTTGTGGAATGCGTTGTACTCTATCGTACTATTGATTTGTCGTAAGTTGTTTTTACGTCCTACTTCCTCACTTTAGTTGATATTATTACTGTGTTTATAAATTGATGTGTATGTGTAGTTACTTGATTATGTACTTCATTAATTTCAGCATGTGTTTACTAGTTATTTACCTGGTTCTAATTTAACCATGATCTTGGAACCAAAGTGGGTGGAGTGGCAGGACTAGTTTTCCATTGTAATTGTATGAGAGGTAAAAGTCTCTACTTGTCTAACTATAATGAACCCAAGGGTGGTAAGAGATTTTTTTTTCCTTTCAAATTATAAATTTAAAATCTATGATACCACTAATTGTTGACAATTGGGTGATACACATTGAAAATCAAATGAGGCATTTCACTCCTAATAAAAATTCAGCCATTCCATTCATTCATACAACATCCTCACCATGATGACCTAAGATAAATCCATCAATAGTACATAAGATAACATCATCAAGGTCACATACTGTAACATCCCCAAATAAACTAGGATAGATTCTTAGAAGGAAAGCGAGTAACAATTTACTTTTATCAAGGAGATTTAGTTGTACCAATTAAATAAGCTCGTACGGTGTTATCTAACAATAAGAATTCTTTAGGCATACCAATATTGTAATTACTAAAACATGCATCTTATTATCTCTTTATCCTTTCCAGTATGATGCTAAACTGGTAACCTATATTGTAATCCACCTAACCATCTTAATTCGTCAAGAGGTTTCATACCACAACAAGGCATATGAGGAGGTTATTTCCATTACCACTAAAGTGCCATTTTCTTTGTAATCGAACTACATAAAAAAACATATTCAAGATACATAAATGTTTATGTTTATTTACATTTAACTTGACTTCATATGCCTATTCTGACTGGAAGATGATTCAACTATTTTGTCCACCCTTCCATAATTCTTTACACACGCAATTTAGGAGATTCCTTTCTATTTACATATTAGACAATAGACATGGATAACATTAGACAATAGACATGAATAACATTAGACAATAGACATGAATAACATGGGTACGATAGGTACAATATTTTGGTCACATAACTTCCCTTGGAATGAAACCACACTAAAACACCATGATCTTTAATTATGCTGAATACAATCCATAACACCGATCTTTGAGTATTCATCACTTCTTAAAATCACAAGTAATAGGAGAAAGGACAAGAAACTCCCGAGACGGTTGTATCTCTGAAGCGATTGAGTTGCATATTTGGATTTTATATGTGTTGTATGGTGTCCACCATACTTTCATCATATGAAGACTATTCTCCATCTTGACACCTCCCCTACACTCACAACTTAGCTTTAACCATGTAACGCATCAATGATTATGAATAGCATCATACTTGAATATTCAAACTATTTAAAAAGAAAGCATATTGCCACAACCATGTCATTCTAATATTTTTCACCACTAGCACTTAAATCTTCATTTCCTAAATTAAAAGACTGTTCTGACAAAAAGCTCAACTTCAAACTTCCTCCCAACCAATTGACTCTATCTGGTGTGTGTTATCCCGCCTAGAGTCACCCCTGAGCTGGGCGACGAACCCACGAAGGTAAGGGGAACCATTTCCAAGTGCTATAAACCTGTTTCAAGGTTCGACCGCACTGTTATCAACATAATGCAAACTTGTTGTCCATTCGGGTGCCATTACTCTGGACTGTACATAATTTAAAACTCCCTTATCTCACAGTATATTTTCATTCCAAAACTAATAATTAATAATTCTCATAATTTTATTAATTAAAGGATCACCATTTTATAGAAACCATTGAGCAGAAAAATTCAACATATCCATTCAAAAATGATCTAGGGAACGTTCTTACTCAATTTTACCCATACGATTTTAAAGGGCTATGTTGTGGATCACTCAATTAGTACGGGGATTTGTGATTTTGTAATCAGTGAATACAGACAAAAGTGCAGAGCATAAATACACATCTAGGTTAGCGATTTCACCCCAAGGAAAAAGCAATTTCATACCAATAACATTTCTAGATCATCGATTTTACATTCGGCTTATAAACTAGCATAAAAACAAAGCACGCAATGCCCATTTCTAGATCTGCTCATTTTGGCACTAAATATTCATTTCATATACAAACTCATTTTGTTTGGTATACTTCCAAATGATACTTAATTGAGTTTCTCCTCTACACAGGTTTTGTCAAGCAAGTTACTAGATATGAAAACTATCGTGGAATAATCAACATCCCTAAGCCAATATAGACAGATTCACCAATGTGGCAAATGTAGGGAGCATAAATACACACATATCCTATGGAACCACCCAAAAAAGTAGTTTTTGATGATAAGTCTTCCATCTTACCCTGATTATATTAGGTAGGTGATTGAGTGTTCTTAAAAACCACCATTAGGTGTCACAGAGAAAGATATTCTTTAACTCTATCTGTAGTAAGAAGCCACCAAATAAAATGGACCCACCAGATAATGAAGAAACTAAAAAACTGCATTGATAGCCTATTAATAAGAAGCAGAGTTTTTTCATCAAGGAAACTATTGTACCCTTGAACCAAATGACCAACTTTCTATATGACCACCACAATAATCATTATCCAGGTATCGAAGCAAGCATGCAGATCCTACACCATGCATATTTTGTATTTAACTAGATGACTTTAGTGATCTGGTCCTCAGAGGATACGAGTTTAGATTTTTTCATATATTTTTCCAAACCAAATCTTGCAGAAAATATGAACTACAAAGATTAAAAGGCAAGAAAATAATGTTTGAAGAGAGGTCCTTTGGAAACCCACAAGTTTTACTTTTCATCATCCAAAAGTAAACCAAATGGGCCGTCCTAGCACTTGCAATAGAGATGATTCGGTCTGAAGTACCATCTATTCCTAATGGAAAATAACATTCATACCTTGTTCAATCAGAAACATTTCCATCGTTACAGATGAACAATCAAATGTGAGACTCCCAAGTCAAGTTGTTGGTAGCCAGATTGCTTCAAATATGGACCTATAAATATAGATGGAAAGGGGAACTGAAATAGTTATCTAGGTTTAACCATGACAGCAATGAGATAAAACCAAGATCGCTAGGAAAAGTTTTAGTAAAACCCCAAGGACATTTCACAGCCTTTAAGATCGGATCTACTCTCTAAATGTACAAGATCAGAGATTTCTTGGTTTGCAATATAAATTAAAATCGAGGGTCACAGAACTTGTCCAATATCAATCACTATCAATCACAGAGGACCTCAATAAACTACAGCAATACAAAACCCTCTATCTCCTAAAATAATGAAAGCATTCAAAACAAAATGCAAGCATACTATGCTCCAGAAAAGAAAAACACAGATAAATAGTTACCACTGACCATTCCTGCAGAGCGATAGCTACTAGATCACACCCTCTCAAGAATTGGATATGGCTATTTTCCAAGCCTCTGCCTATGATTCCTCTTGCAAGGCTCGCGGACTTCCTCGAGACTACTTTCCTTTGCGGTTTGCTCATTTAAGAAGATCATGTTGCTCTCGATTTCTTCTCTCCCAATGCATGTGGGATTATGTTTTAATACAATGTCTTTAAATTGTTATCACACAAAGTGGTCAAGCCCGTCTGGGGCATTTGGACTTTTCTTTCTTGTTCCACTTTTGACAATTTTCTTCCCATAATTCATGTATACTTTCCATTGGTTAATTTATTTAATTCTATCACTTTTATTCTTTTAAAATATATTAACCTTTCCTCTATAACAAAGGTGTTAGGATGGTACCAAATATAAAAGGTCTTATAAATTATTCACTTTTCATTCTTCTAAATATATTAACATCTTCCTTTATGCTAGAGGTATTAGGCTTGTATCAAAGTTAATGGAAAAGGTCTTATACCCTTTTTAATTATTAACTTTTCCTTTTAATCATATTAACTCCTTCTAAATATATTAACCTTTTCCTCTATAATTATAAGTAAGTGTCTATTTCTTTTTATCCTTTGGTAATATTTTTCAACCCGCTTAATATAGGAAAATTGGCATTTTATAAATTGATATAAGAGTTAACTCACCATACTCCAACAATTGCATGGTCCCCTTGTTCCCTTAATAAATAAAGCATTCTTTCTCAAACGACTCTGGTTTATACACAATGGGCTGTCGTGTTAGTAAGTAAACATAACTCTCTATTTCTTTAGCACTTACAAGTATTTTGATGACCCATAGTGATCATCGAGTCGCTAGTTTCTACTTTCTTTAACGCCCCTTCCCCCTAGTGGATTCGTCGTCGATTGTTGTTTTTTAGTCGTTCGAAGCTTTGAGTCGTTAACACTATCAATTATATCCACAACTTGACATAGTTTTAGAGTTGGTACTTATAGTGATGTTTACTTACACTGTGAGTTTTGGGTCGAGGTGGAGAGGGATGTTACATCCTTTCGCCCTTTCCAATTAACACCATCCTTGGTGTTACCTGTTTTCTCAGCCTCGTCTCCATTCCTTCTTCAGGTTCTGAATGCTTGCTTTTATATTTCTTAATCACTCTTGATAGGTTGTATTAGGTCACCATCTTGCATTTTAATCATATATATGCATGTATACTAACATCAACATTGATAACCATCTATAACTCACACTACAAAATTTCAACCCAAAATCTGACGCCTTGCATGTCTGAAATCCGACACTTCTCTGTCTCATTTTTGACACATACACCTTTTTTTTGGCATCGATGATGTAACATCAGATCTTCGACCATCGACTAATAAGGGTCGAAGATCTGACAGACCATTGTGTCACATATTTGACCATTATTCCTTTTGAAGTGCCAACAAAAATTGCATAAACTGTTGAAACTCTGACGTCCTCCAACCCTTGAAGCATCGACCATCCAATGGACAAAAGTGTTTGAGAAATGGAGGTGTCATCGGATTTTTATTCAGACAGTGTCGGTAATCCAACGCACTCTGACACTAGAAGAGTCAGCTTTTCGATGCAGTCCAACACTTAAACCGTCAGTCGTCTGATGGGAGGAAGCATCGAAGTGATGGCATGGCCGTCGGATGGGCCGACCAGAGTGTCAGAAGAATGTCGAAAAAGCGACGCCGGTTGATGGATTTAAAAAAAAATTGCCAAATATTTCACTTATGGCCACATGGTTTCATGTACAAAGGTCACGTAATCACATGCCCACATTTTCAGGTGCTATTGTGCCCAGTTTCCTTGTCTATCATAGCTGTTTACATTATTGATAGTCCCCCAATGAAATTTCCCCATGAGATTGGTTGGTTGGATTCTACAATTTTCCCCATGAGGTTGGATAGTAAGAAATTCTCTTTGTTCATAGCAAGTAATTCTTTATGTGAACATTGTATATAAACCAAGGGCCATACACAAAATATTTTTCTAGAGCTATTAGAAGCAAAAGAAGGACCAGGTTAATCCAAGAGAATCCCAACTTACCCACTTAGAAATGACCTATGTGACTTGGCTTTCGAGAGAGCCGGAGAAAGGTTGCTTGCAATCAAGTTTTCCTAGTTGAACACAATGAAATGCTTCTCTAGGTGAGACTATTAGTTGGAAAGTGGAATGAAGCAGTCCCCATACACTGTCTATGTCCCTGACCACCATTTTGAGTTGACTAAAGTTCTAAAGGGTAGTATTTTATAACATGATAAGATGAAATGGGTCAAAATAATTGTGTTTATCCTTCATATGCATTGTGCTAATTGTCTAAGTATCTGCATAAGTTTCTCCCTATATAAGAAAGGGCTTTCATGCAAAGAGTGCTTTACATCCCCAATATTAATAAGTGATGATGGAGGACACTAAACCTATAGAGTCTCTAAATAGAGGGGACCAAAGGAAACATCTAAGATAAAAAAAATAACAGAAATAAACTTGCTCACCAAGAGGCATTCAATACTTTTAGAATAGTCTAGCTTTGCTCAAGCAAGGGATATAGAATAAGATTGAATCCTACAAATACATAACCACTTCATATAGCAAAGAGACAAAGAAACAACAGAGTATGTTACCTTAAATCATTAGTAATAATGTACAGTAGATATTTAACTTCACTCTTGCAAATTCCAAACAACCAAGGTAAGCACAGATTGTTCTTTCTAAATGAAGTGGCTAGATAATAGAGGGGTCAAAATTTATAATGATGGTCAAAAACTTATCCTTGGTTGAAAAATAATGCAGGAATTTTAAGAGGTAGAGAAAAAATTCTAAAGGATTCAAGAACACAGTATACATTGAGGCCCTAAGATGTCCACTCCATGGATCAATACATTCATTGTAATACACTAAATAATAAGCTGCTTTTCCAATTAAACATAGAATTGAGCAAAAATCCAGCAACAGTCAGCAAGCATAAGATGCCAGTATATTAGATAAGAAAATTAACATACATCACTCATTTTCATTCCATGGTGCTTAGACTGTTGTTCGATGAAAGGTCAATCAAAGAAATCTCCATTATATGTGACATAAATCCGAGGCTTAAATTCTTGCATGTGATTGAACCACCGCCTAAGAAGCTCCGTCTAGAAAACATAGAAAACTTCCAAGGGATCAATACTTGTTTTCAAAATTATAGCCTTAGGGTAAATAGTAAATGGCAGATATACCTCATTTGGCACATTTGCTACTTCATACTTTCCTTCAAATTCTGGTTTCGGAGTGTACTCCAAGTCTTCAATGCCCCACCCCTACACACTCCGGAAACAAACGAAAAGTAATTGGAAAACTAAATAAGAGCAATGATGTTCATAACAATCAATGCAACATCAATATGCAAACAATAAAAATCCCAAAACATACCTGAAATAAATCCCAAAACAAAGGATAGGCTGACCAATGGGCATAAAACAATGCCAAGCGTTTTTACCTATCGATTTTTAATAAGATAGCCTTGCCCATCCACGATGTGTGAAATCATCATTATCATGTCATATTCGGCATGAGGGAACTTGAAAGGAAGCTTGGTTGTCTCTATATCAGAATAACACACACGGACTTCAGCTTGTTGAAGAAGATTTTCCCTATTTTCCAACGTAACCTTTGAAAAGTCCACTTTAACATTGTACCACTGTCCACATCTTGCATCTTCAGGATTACAAAATCCATAAACAAGTAAAGAATGAATGTTAGTTTTTTGGTATATAAAAACTCTTGCTGCAAAGGCTGTTGAATGTGGACTTATGATGTAGAGACAAGACATTCTTTGTTCAAAAGCATCTTGAAAACATTGAATGTGGACTTATGATGTAGAAACAAGCCATTATTTGTTCAAAAGCATCTTGAAAACATAAAATGAAGACATGAGTGTGTTGCGAAAATAAATGCATCCTCCTACAATTGACCAAGTATTCAAACAATCTATCTCTAAAGCTATCATGCCCAACCATTTATATAAACATGTTATATAACATCTAACATTTACTAATTCAGTTCAAATAACTAAGTTCTTTAAAATCCTCAAGCAACATTAAATTACACTCAATTTCTTAATCTAATCAAGGAATTTAAAATATAATGATCTTACATAAATTATGTAAGCAAAAAATTATAATTAGTAAGAATATATCACCTCATAAAACATGGATAACCAAAATTACTATGTATATAAGGCCATCAATCTAATCAAAACTCCATTTCTTGCCTCTTAACTATGGAAATGTTTCTCAACGCTATTTGCAACAAGTTCCAATGGAGGAGTCAAATAGCAATAGTGAAATTACACAGTAAAACTATAGAAATAGATGTTTTTTAATAGTTGAAAAATGCTTTCATTAAATCATTCTTTATAACATTAATTAAACCATTCAAGCATTCAACAGCTGAAAAAACCATTCATTAACTCATTCATTAAAATAATAATTTAGTAAATGGAAGAAAAAAATATCAGTAAAGCATTCATTCATAAAACAAAGGAAAAAGCATTAATTTTTTTTTTTATAAATAAGAATGACTGAAAAATTTTTTAGTCACTTCCTTTTTACTTTTATTCTCTTTAAATATTTAGTTAGAGACACATATTCAGGAATCTGATCATCGGTATCCCTACTAGTCTGCTCAGAAGGTTGAACTTCAGGCGAGGGGCGATGAATTTCTGCAATAATGTCAAAATATTTCATTAATATTTTATATTTTGATAAATACGAGTAATTCATTAAAAATACATTACAAATGTGTGTTTTTACCTTCCATGTGCACATCAACATGTTCAACATTATCTCGTACTGGCCCAACCTATTCTGTGTTATGATCTGCAGCTACATGCTCTATAGTTGAATTGTGTAGAATTATAATTAATGTTCATCATCTACAATGGTCTATAAAAAATAGTAGCACATTAATAAATTCATTACCAGGATGAGAAGCATGATCTTCGTTTGGTTGGTCATGTACTTCATCCTTGATATGAACGGGATCGTTACTTTCCTGCACAAAAAGGAATAAATAATTTACGTTATTTTATTTATAAGGAACAAATTGCATAAGCATTAATAAATTATCATTAAACTATACAGTTTTCACATACCTTGGCACCAGATGGATCAGTAGAAGATCATGCAGTATTCACAGACAAGCTTCTCCTGTGTCCAACAACGGCATCAAAGCCATGTTTGAAGCCAAGCTTCATGTAATCTACACTAGGCAAATCTTTGAACCGGCCGGCCTTCATATTTGCATGATGTCATTAATTTTAAATCCTTTTGTGAGAACAAAAGAAAAATAATAATCTGTATGATATTTAGATGTGGATTCAGGTTTTGCGATACTTACATATCGGGCCACCAAGTTGGAGTAACCACCAGGCCCAAGCTTGTGTTGGACAATTTTTTCAATTCCTGCCTTTGTGGCCTTAGATGTGTCTGAGAGCCTAATTAATTTTTTAAATACATTAGTCTATGTACCAAAATTGATATAAAAACTAGTAATAATAAGGCTTACCACTACATTTTGGAATGAATTGCATACCTCCCTGTCCCACCTGGTGGTATCTTTCCTGATTTTCTCAGGCCCTTCTCTTTTCCATCTTTCACCAAAGTTTTCCACTCCATAGATGGAATCATTGGAGGGAGCTCATACCTAGGGTTCTTTTCTAGGTGAACCCTATATTGGTCTCAGACAATCTTTAGATGTTTTCCAACCTTTTGTAGTACCTTCGATGTATCAAAGCTATCTTTTCCAAACAGAATAACCAAGCGATTAGTCAAAGCATCCTTTAATGCTTTTGGTTGCTTGTTCCACATTGTGCGGATGGTGGGCCCGAATATATTCAAAGCCAAATCATATAGATGTTAATAAAATATATCATTTCCTACTAAAAATTATTGCCATCATTAGTGAACAATAGAAAATATTATTGGTATATTAGACACAAATTATAAAAATTAAATTGAACAATCTATAATGACCTGGAATCCTCACTATCTTTATTAAAACCAGTTCTTCATTCACCAAAAATGAACACTTTATTGAACCAGTGCTAGTCACACAATAAGATCTAAGAAATGCTTCCACATCTTTATATAACCCTACATCCACCCCTTCTTCTACAACATCTGTTGTGGGTGGGGCACCATCAACTTCACCCTCTGCTGCCCTCGGCGGTGTTGCAAAGCATGTTGCTGATTGTTGAGTGGACAATATGGGATCAACATGTGGTGTACGTGGAGTGGTTTGGTCACTGGGACCAACATTGCCTTGACCACCATTGATAATCTCCATAACACGTTGTAAATTAAACCCATTATATTATAATTTCAACAGCATATAAAATAAAATATTATAAAGTTTTTATAAATGAATTTTCATTTTTATTCAATAATGTACGTCCAGTTGTTTACATTGCTGTAACAACAATTGAAGCCTTTGTTTGAGGCCTTCTATTAGTGGAATTGCCAATGTCAGACGAACCAGTTCTTCATTTTGTTTTTCCCTTTTCCTTTGTAGCACCCTCAACGGGTCTGCACACTCTCTAATTTCACTATCTCTCATCAACCGAGAGACCTCATTCTGTAAAGAGTTTTGAGACACTGTTTCATAAACGGAATCCCTTGTCTACAATTGAAATATATAAAAAATTTCTTAGTCTTTGAAAATATAGTTTGTGCAAATAATTATATTAGGGATTACATCTAGGAGTACCTAACGCCTAGCCAAGGGTGTGGTCTGATCAACAGATGGGGATTTACCTCGATCAGCCACCTACAAAAAAAGTAAAGAACATTATCACAATGAATGCAATATGTATAAGCTAACAAATACAGAACAAAAACAAAAATAAGCACTATGCTACATGTTTCATATGTGTACATTTTTGAAGTATTTATAATGTGGAATTACATTTAGGTTAAATGGTTTCCTTGAGTCTCCAGTCGACTAATCAACAGCTGGGGACTTTCCCTGGTCAATCTTCAAAAAAGGTAGAAAACATTACCATAATGAATGAAACCATAAAAACGAAAGAATACATAACAAAATAAACATAGTGCATCACGATAAACATGTTACGATTTTAAATTATTTGAAATGGAGAATTACATTCATGTTTGGTTGTTGCCCTGATGCTGTAGTTGGATGATCAATTGTCAGTTGGCTTCCCTGATCAACACTCTGCATGGAAAATCGATAATATTATATAAACGAACCTAATATACTAATGAAAATACATAACAACGTATCTATATGTCCATCCTAAAATTTAATATTACATTGGAAATATCGATGTATACCTGCTGCGAGCTTGACTCAGGTTGACAAACATCTATGGAGATGAAGGTGCCCCTGAGAGAACCCTACATCAAAAACATACTAAAAGTTACATAAGGAAACATGAAATTAAGTAGATAATTTCAATTATATGCTAACAAAAATTCCTATAGACATTAAAATAATTAATAAAAGGACTTATAAATCATTTGTTGTACCACAACCATAATAACATTGTTTGTATCTACATGGTTCAAATTGTAATCAATAAGTAGTTCTTTGCCAGCAGCTACTGATTTAATTACACATACAAAGACATGGTTTCCTTCACGTAACTCAAATATGTAGATGGGTTGCTTTAATATAGACCCTGGTTGTGTACTGTTTATCAACCCCACAATATTACTGGTTGTTTTTGGCCTTCCATCCATGTACATCGTTGCTCCTTTATTTTGAGCTTTGTCTTTCAATTGTATATAATTCGATGACAACCCATATATATGCATAATTCGTGTATATTGGACAAGGCACATCTAATCATTGTAGTTGTAACTGGGTCCAACATAATCCATCAATTTTGTACATCTACCATATCCAACCTTTATGACGTCCATGCAAAACAAGCCCAATCCATGCAATGAGGACACTGCAATTCTATATATCCTCTCATTCACACAAAAATCAATGTTTACTTTAGGAAGATTGCTAGGCACCCATTGTTTCACTAGGTGTTGGTACCTTAATGGCACGTCGATGTCTCCCACTGTCTCATCATCATAAGAACATGAAACCCCTCCTTGGAGAAAAAAATTCATGTGTTTGTCGAATTTTCTTCTGATATTCTAACAACTAGTTGATCTATCCCATGTAGACCTACTGGATGTCTCACTTTTATCTAGCCTTCCGAAACTCCCTTCACTAGAGGAATATAGGTTTGACAAATACCTGTTTGCTTCTACCTACACTGTGGCCAAAAAAAAAATTGGCATAAGCATAGCAAAATACCAGCAAAAAAACGTGGAAAGACTTATAAGAAAAAAAACTTGGAAATACTTGTAAGCCAATAACTTGTTAAAGAAAAAGCTTGTCAAGAATGAGTTTGGTTAATAGGTGTGTGCATTTGGTAGCCCTAAAAATTCTAATGTATGCCCCTCTTTTGGTTACATACAAGTCTCCATTCTAACTTATCGCTTGCATTTTTTTTTACTAACATGAATTGGGTAGGATTCATAAGCTTCAAATGTATGCTTGTAGCCATTGTACTTTTTTCTTTCAACATTGTCAAGCTTGAGATGATATGTTATGCATATGCATCACATATAACACTACAATTTATGCCAACATATGTCTATACAAAACCTGGAGGTTCTCCTTTAATGGACTATCTCCTTCAAAAAACATACCTCCTTTAAGTGGTATTTAGTTTTCCCATGAATGATTTTGTGATGTTGTAGATGATTTTAGTTTTAGAGTGGATGTTTTAACCTCTGTGCTACTCTAAAGTGCATAAGCCAGCACTTCAAAGGCATATTTTCTAGTGGTGGTGAAGAGCAAACATTTCCAGATCTGGCTACTTGGCACATTAAATACATTTATATCAGTCTGTAATATTTGTTGATTTATTCCTTTTAGCTTGTCTTGATGATTCTTGTTTTCCCATATTAATTTTCAACCCTAACGCAATGCTAACTTGTTTTTCCATACTAATTCTCATCCCTAATGCAACCCTACGAAATACAATTGATCAGCTTCACAGGAATATTGGACAAACATTCAAAGGTAACACCTCTAATCTAGGAATCTTGACTACATCCACATCACTAACCTTCAACAGATTGAGAATTCAAGTCTAATACTGAAGTAGCTAATCCAAAGAAGAAATAAATAAGAGAGATTAGTAATATGAGGGGATCATCCACCTCAATCATCCAAAGGATGTCAATAGCAACAACACATAAAAGAGTCAAGTGCTAAGGACTAGAAAAGATGGAAGGTACCCTGACTAGTGCATTCACCATCAGTGAATTCAGTAAACTGAAAATGGCATGAGGCCAAGGTTAATGGTTCTTTGGATAAGCTATTAGCCTTAGTATTTTGTTCTCTAAATATGTGAAATTCTTTTAGCCGGATGAAGTAAGGCTCCATATCACGGACACGTTGACACCAACCATCAAGTGCAAGTAAAGTTAGTTATGATCTTCTATTGAACCAATTAATGATGGCTATGGAGTCACCATGAATGTACAAAGTGGGAAGGACCATGGATTTAGCAGAATAAAGGAGATTCCATAAAGCAAGTAGTTCAAATCTAGTGTTTGTACTCAGACCAACACCCAATTTGAAGCAAAAATAGTGGTCCTGGGTGATCAAAAGATGAACACCTATACCTCCAATTTGATTGGTTGAAGCCCCATCAGAGAAAATGTAGGTGCAATTATCGAAATAGTTTATTTATTCAAAGTCGAAGGTTGGATGGAGTAGAATAATGAGTACGGGCCTCCTCCTAAGGCTGTGTATAATGGTTGTGCTACAAACACACCTAGCAGTTCTTCATCTTGCGGAGAAACCAGAACCCTACTCTCAGTTCCAGCTGTCTAATTTTCCAGCGTGTTCTGCACTGTGTCGAGGGACAATATACTGGTAATTTCCGGTGAGGAAAAGATGTTGATCTCTTGCTTCCATCGATCAATAGAGTTGTCTGCCATGTCTATCGGACCTACTCCAAAATTCACAAAAACCTCCAAATTGAACTGAACTATCCAAAACGAAACGAGTCACGACAATGTCCAAATACACTTGTCATTTTTTATTATATATTATTATATATTATATGTATTTTATTATTATTTTATATTATATGTATTTTATTTTTATTATATGTTATTTTATATTATATAAATTGCCATAATAGTATTAGGATATTTTTATTAAGCATTAGTTTCTTACTAATGCAACGATTAGTTTCGAACTAATCATTGCTGCTACTATTACTCACTAGCAGTTTTAAACTAATTTATGTTGTTGTTGCTACTCGCTGAAAATGTTGTTATTACTTGCTAAAACTAGTGTTGTTACTTGTTGACACTGTTGTTGTTACTCACCAAGAGTCTTGAAATTGTTTATTTTATTATTGTTACATGTCTATAATTGTTATTGCTACGAGCGGTAGTAGTTTCTTGACTAACACATTTCATAATTAGAGTTAAACTTATTATTCATGTAAAGTTTTTTTTAATAGATATGTATTATGCAATTAGTATTTGTCTAAGTAAATTATGGATCTCATTAGAGGGTCATACTTTCGCTACTTCTACTTACTTTCAGTCGACAAATTATGATGATTTTCTAAATAAGAACACAAGGGATCAAATTTAACTCATGGGATACCCAAAGCTTGGCTGTGAGAGAAATATGAGAAACTTTTATTTGACATAAGGAATTCTTGTACATGTGAAGGAATATTTGACACAGTATCAATTTCACTTCAAATTGTTGTTACATTTTATTGGAAAAACATTTTTAGACATCCTTTTTTATTTGTACAGAAGTCTAGCAAAGATGGCACATAGGTGCAACCAAAAAAATATGAAGAAAGAGTTGCAAATGTTGAAAGATGAGGTCAGTGCAGGTAATCTAAAACTTCTTGCTAAGGCAAGAGATAAATTTGATGAAATTAGACCATAACATGCTTAAATTTTAGTATTAGAGCCTTGGAAAAAGGTTGAAAGAGTCCAGACAAGTTTTTGCACAAAAAATGCAGTTTTCATAACTGTTGTAGTGCCAACAATGTAAAAACAACGAAAATTCTACCAATGTTATGAAGGGGAAACTTTTGTAGGTCCTGCACTGTAAAACAGGGGAAAATGCTACAAAAATTTTGGAAACGCAGTTTTGCAGCACTTTGAAAGGAAACGTAGTAATGTATGTTATTTTGTAACTATTCCTAACATACACAACCTTGAAAGGAAACATCTCAATTGAATAATGATAAGTCTTATAAACAAATTACATCTAATTGTAAATAATCTTCCCAACTATTAAAGACACCATTGACATCTTTCTTTTGATAGATTTAATACAAAAAATTTATTACTATGAATACAGAAATAAAAATCTCCTAACCAAATACTATACTTTTACTTTTATAATAAATTGCTATTGGATTCATTATTGTTTTTCATAACTTAAATTTAAAACCCATTACTCATTATAAGCTAGTCCAATGGCTCTATATCCTTAAGGATTCTAATATGATCTCAAATAATTAATTCATAGTGGGAAAATAATTAGTTCACAGTTGAAAACTAAGGACTTATTCCTAAATCATATCTTTCGTGAGATATAGTTCATGTGGACAGAGTTTTTGAACTCTGCCCTCATGGATAGTTTTCGTTTGACGATGATATTAACAAGACTTTGGGCCCCGAACTAGTGTGTTTTTCAAGGTCCTGGCTTTGAGAGGATATATTCCCTATGGTATATTTTTTATTGATCCAAGGTCATTCCCTAGATATGGTACCTCTCTCTACCTTAAGACCTACTCTTTATTGGCACCTCCAGAACGGGTACCCTATGGTGGGGTGGGTGATTGTCACCCCTTTATTACTTTATTTATTACTTTCCTTTCTTGCCTTATGACTTGCCTGAGCTGGAAACATGAAATTCAATCCCTACCCCTTATTTCTCTTTCCTTCTAAAAGATTAAGGGATTCTATTCCCTATAGTATCTGTCCTTTCCAGTTGAATATGAGGATGAACTGGTCTGGTGAATTAATACCTCCTTATGAAGTAAGACCTCCTCATTGTGGAAGTCTTTATTCCCTTATTATTCCCATAAGATAGTCTAACCTTCATTACCTTAAGAGGGGTTTTACCAGTTGTAGTCAGGGGCCCCAATTTCCTAGTTCTATTTTAACCATTCGATAGGTTTGGATAATCAGTCTCTTCAAAGTACTTCTTTGATCAAGCCTATAAGTGCAAAACTAGAGAAATTGTGTAATTACATCTATAGATGGGAGCAGTATAAACGCTAACCAAAACACCCCCAACCCGCCAGAATCCAACAAATCAATTTTGGTCTAAATCGAAATTTAAAGTGGTTAAATCACAATTCCAGCAATTTGGGTCATTTTAAAATCATGTATTTACTCAGAGATAATTTCATACAATTGTAGAAATTGTAAAATTGTGAAAATAACCTTTCTCCAGTAGAAATCTGACTGTGTTTTATCAAAAATACGCCCGAGAAAACAGGGAAGTTTAGTTGTCTTTTATCCTACGTGCTATAGATGCGATACAAAATGAATGATCACTATAATAGTGAGTCACAGATATGAGAGGGAGTGAGGCGCAAAGCCCTATTCTAAGTTCATGACCTGAACAACGAGTTTCTCATTTGTAATGTAAGAGGGTCTGTTATGAACAACGAGTTCATAACCCACTAAATGAGGAAGGGTTTGTATTCATTCAAGCTTGTCCCACAAAGGAGAAAACATCACAGCACGCACAAAAAACCCTTGTCACCCAAAAAAACCTTGTCACATGATGCTCAAAAACCATTGTCACAGCATGCCCAAAAAAATAAGGTCATGATGCTTACCCATTGAGCCATGAGCTCCAAATCCAAAACTGGAACTCAAAAACATGAACCATGTGCTCCAAATTTGTACTGTCAGCTCCAATTCTCAAGCATGAGCTACAATTATCAACAGTGAGCTCCAATTATCAACCCTGACCTCCAATTATCAACCATGAGCTCTAATGCTGAACCCCGTGCTCCAGCGGACCTACTCCAAAATTCACAAGAACCTCCAAATTGAACTGAACTGTCCAAAACGAGTTGCAACAATGTCCAAATACACTTGTGATTTGTTATTATATATTATTATATATTATATGTTTTTTTTATTGTATTTTATATATTTTTATTTTTATTTTTATTATATATTATATGTTTATTTTTATTTTTATTATGATGATTATGATGATTATGTTCATGTCGATGATGACAATGATGACAATGTAGTCGATGATGATGATGATGTTGATGACGACAATGACAATGATGTTATTATATAGTAATTATTTTGATAAATACGAGTAATATTTATATTTTGATAAATACGTGTATCATTAGAGGAAATTTGAGGTCTAAAATGGGCCTTATAAGAAAACATGCCAAAATAAGTTTTTGTGAGTTGGAATTCAAGAACCAATATAATTTCAATAAAATAAGTCAACCATAATGGTTGAA